>OY720446.1:3451254-3563573 GCA_963082915.1 Dolichopus griseipennis | reverse complement strand
ATTTGGTTGGTCTAGTGGAGTGGGTTCGAGTAGCTGCCATACAACTCCTTATTTTATATGAGCATTACTCTCCACCTAATGAAGCTGGGTGTCTGAATTTTTGCCAACAATTGTTTAGTGTAATGGCCAAAGTTTCTGCAAAATTTGGTTGGTCTGCTGCAGAGGGTTCGAGTAGCTGCCATACAACTCCTTATTTTATATGAGCATTACTCTCCACCTAATGAAGCTGGGTGTCTGAATTTTTGCCAAAAATTGTTTAGTGTAATGGCCAAAGTTTCTGCAAAATTTGGTTGGTCTACGACAGAGGGTTCGAGTAGCTGCCATACAACTCTTTATTTTATATGAGTATTCCACTACACTTAATAAAGCCAAAAGTAATTAACCGGATGATATAATGTATATGTTACGGTCATACGGGTATCCCAGAGTTGACACAGTCTACTCTACTACACTCTTCCTCGTTTTTTTTTTTATTTTGAAAAATTTTCTTATATATGCACACTTTTATTTTACTTAGTATTAGATAAATAAAGGTCGTTATCTTGTCATTGTATATATTAATAAACCCTTGCACAGCCCAATAAAATTCAAATATAGATAAATTTGCACTTCTAGATTAAACTTTTGAACTTTTAATATTTAAAAAAAATATAGAACCTAAGTGAAGACAAATATTTTCTAGCGTAATTTTTTTTTTTGCGGCTCCCAACATAATACGAGAATAAAATAGGGGCTTATATTGGAACTTTAATAAAAGTAAATATAAAATAAAGCCACGATATTAATGGTTTCAGTTAATTTTAAATAAAAAAAAAAAAAAAAAAGGTAAATTTTAAATTAAAAGCTAACTGATGACATAAATCTTGCACTAATTAATAAATTCTTTTATTCCAGATTATTGAATTCTAGGACGTTTCTATATGATATAATATGCCTAGTTAACTGTCTCATGTTTAAATTTTGCTCATTATTCTTATCGCAATTTATCATTCAATCCATATATGTATATATATATATAAGTTTAATTCCCTTATCCAAGTTTATTAATTATATTTCTTATTGACTTTTGAGAACCCTTTGTCTATCAGAATTCAGAAAACAATAAAATGAAGTTTTGAGAAATACTGGTACATAGTTATATGAGAGGAATAACGTATAAAGATTCGATCTCTCCGTTTTTAAATTTTAAAAGAATAGAGAAATTAAAAATTTTTTTTTGTTATAAGTAATTTGATTTGGCCGATTACGGCAATTGCAACTTCTATTTGAGATTTTTTTTGCATTTGTACGGGTTATGCACGCATTTAGTAAAATCTAGGTAGGTACTAGTTCTGGGAGCATGTAAAAGTATTCTGGCATACTGAAGAAGTGTTGGTGAATGGCTATTTAAAAGTATTAGGTCGTCATAATATCCTCTGTCCATTATGTAGGCCACTTTTAATAGATTATGTAGGCCACTTTTAATAGATTATGTAGGTCACTTTTCATATAAGCTGAATTTTGTTTCAATTTTTAAAACAAAATAATTGATTGTTTAATATTGCATACTTTGAGGGGTAGTAAATATTGTAACTTTTTGTAACACTTGAATTAACAGCGTTTTCTATTAAATTATACCAGATAACCAATTCGGATTTAGGCACAAACATGACACAGTACATGCCATTACAAAATTAACATCAGATATTTGTTGGTTCATAAACAAAAATTTTGGGGTAGGATGCATGCTTAACAGAAATGTAAAAAGCCTTTACAAACACGGTTTGGTTATAGATGGTATGAAATAATTTGTTACCAAACATTAATTAGACCAACACTTGTATATGGTGCACCAATATGGTACAACATTAGTGCAAGCTTAATGGAAACATTACGGAAATTCGAAAGAAAATGTATAAATACTTGTACAAGAAGGAAGCTTAAATCATTAGAATAGACAATTTTATTAATAAAACTAGTCAAAAATCACTATGAAAGAGCACAAAACTCTCCAGAAAATAGTTTAATATCACAATATATTCTACCACAATATGGAGTACATTAGAAAAACTTTGCTCACAGGCTTTAATAGCCCCTGAGCATTTTATCTTTCTGGACATAAAATGGCTATATTCAAGACGATAATCATGTTCCCCTATTATATCATTATAATAGACGGGCTACATACAAAGTCATAGAATATAACCCGGGCGATATAAACGGAGAACATCTGACATACGATATGTCAATACCATATACATAGACAAATTGCAAAACATAAATTACTGGTGGTTGGAAAACACTTAAGATTAGTTCAAAATAAAAAGAAAATCATTAGCATTAAGTATTTTGATACAATTTGTTTTTTTTAATTAGGTTAGGTTAAGTTTTAATTAAAAAATGTATAGTTATTAGTTTTTATATGTTCCCTATAGTTTTTCCAATATTTATAAGAATAATATTAAGTTTATAATTCAAATTAAAGTCTAAAAATAAAAATAAAATATCGATTCAAATTAACCATAAAAATTAAGCTTATAATTTAAATGTTAAGTATATTATAAGAAAGGAAACCGTTTTTTTGTAAATTTTTCTAGGTTAAATTATTTGTATAAGATGTATAAAGTGATAAATAAAATTTAAAGTCTTTTGAGATTATAATAAAAAAATTGTTCGCATTGATATATCATAATACGTTAGTTAAGACTTAATAATTAAAATATATATCTAAATATTAACTTAAAATAAATGAATATTTTAATATATTATTGAGCGTTTCAGTGAAATGTAAAAGAAATAAAAAACGAGTAGTTTCTTTTTAATTTCACAAAAAATTATTTATTTTTACAAAATACCTGTATTTCGTCTACGACACGCAAGACTTGTTCAGTGCTACACTGTTCGATACTCATTTCTTTTATGTAATAAATATATTTCAAGAAGAAATAACTGTAATTAATTGAGAAAAAAATTTAAAAATTCTTTGAAAATTAGTATGTAATTGGAAAAATTATATTGTGGACATTTTCCAAATTTTGCACATTTTATATATTTTGTACTGTATCAATATATATATATATACAGGCCATAACAGAGGGTGGGCCATGAGGGCCATTTGGCTCAGGCCCCGAGTTGTGAAAGGGCCTCTATTTATTTCCTAATTTGGTCACAGTAGGTGCGGAAAAATTAAGTTGAAATATTATTTTGAGTATTAATTTATTTTATTTTAACTAAAGATTTATAAAATATAACGATACAAAAGTTATAGTAAAAATTTCAAGTTATTGTTATATGTATGTATAAAACTTTTTTACGTAGTAGGCCAATTTCATAAAAACGAATATGTTGAACTCTGAAAAATACAAAAAATTTTAACGTAGTAGGCCAATTGCATAAAAAAGAATATTTAATTTTCAATTATTAAAAATTTAACTATATTTCCTATTCAGTACAGTTTAAATTTTCCTATTGAGTATAGCTTTTGGTTCCGTACTATAAATTTTAGTGATTATAAAATTAGTGTTTTTTTTTATTGTTTAGTGATATTTGTAATCTCTAAGTTTAAATGGAGTTAATATTAAAAATAGTTCTATTTAATTCATAAGTAATTAATTTTAGGAATATAATGAAAAGAACATATCCGAGTGGCGCAAGCAAGAAACGACAGAAAAAAGAACAAGAAAAAGCCAAGCAAAGTCTGCCACGATTAACGAAATTCTTTAATAAAAAAAACATCACTGAACAGATTATCAATCAAACAGTCAATCCTGAAAATGAAACTACTCATGCTATTTCACAAATGGCAAATTTTATTGCTGATGTTGATGCTCAAATTTCGGTGGTTGAAAGTATAACTTCAGAACAAATAGAAGATTTGTCACCATTACAGATAATTGTTGATGATGCAAACATGGAAGAAAATTACGTGTCATCTAATTTACCCAATGTCCAAGGAATTGAAGCAATAACTTCAATACCTGTTCTCAACAATGACGTCGCCTTGCTTAACAAGAAAAATATAATGCAAATGGAAAATTTTTTGAAAATTGAACATTTTAAAATACCTGAAAACATCCCAAATGATGCTGAAAACAATAAATTTCCATATCGTCTGACGAAGAAAGTTGCGGAATCCAGTTTCAGTGTGTTGAAAAGGGTTAAAAATTTTAACAGATCTGCAATGAGCCAAAAACGGTTGAATGGGCTATCAAGTTTACATATAAATTCAGATATTGCACGAAATATTGATTTTTCAACTATTATAAAAGATTTTGCTACAACTAAGGCTCGAAAAGCTTATTTGTAATTTAATTATTAATTTCATACTTTTTAAATAAATTAAAAATAATAAAAGAACTATGTAAATTTTTTTTTTTTACTCAAACAAGAGGCCCCATATTTTTTATTGGCCAGGGCCCCTCTCAGCTCTGCAAGGCCCTGTATATATATATATATCATGAACTTAATATTCTATAAGCTATTCGATTATTAAATTCGCACAAATTCTATACTACTTTGAAATTATAGAAAAAAAAAAAAAAAACATAATAAACGCATTAATGACAAACTAAATTTTCAGTGAAAAGTTTTTGTTTCATTAAATAGGTTATGAAATAGGTTTGTTTTTTAATTGAGACTGTACCTATATATGTTATAAACATAGTTGTTCTATCTCCTTAGAAATATTTTACCCTTCTTTTTTTTTTCTTTGTCCTCGTCTGTCATCCAATTCTACACTTCATTAAAATAAAAATGCAAATCTAGGAGATGTTGAAATCTATATATTCACATTTTAAATATAAAAAAAAAAAAAAAAAAAAAAAAAAAAAAAAAAAAATAATTGCACAACATGCTTACACAATGCAATGCAAATTTTGAAATTGGTGGTTTGTTTTGTTTTTTTTTTTTGTACAGGATCATATGCAGCAGAAAGAAAACCTTGTTTCCATAATCAGGAAAAAACGAGGAAGAGTGTAGTAGAGTAGACTGTGTCAACTCTGGGATACCCGTATGACCGTAACATATGCATTATATCATCCGGTTAATTACTTTTGGCAAAATTTCAAACATTCAGCTTTATTAGGTGTAGAGTAATGCTCATATAAAAGAAGGAGTTGTATGGAAGCTACTCGAACCCTCAGCAGTAGACCAACTAAATTTTGCAGTAATTTTGGCCATTATACTAAACTATTTTTGGCAAAATTTCAGACACACAGCTTCCATAGGTATAGAGTAATGCTCATATAAAATTAGAAGTTGTATGGCAGGTACTCGAACCCGTGGACCAAAATGGCTGAATTTAAAACTCGATTCCGTTTTTTGCATAAAAACGAATTTGTGAAAATTTCAAGATTCTAGCTCCTTTAGTTTTTGAGTTATCGTGCGGACGGACGGACGGACAGACGGATGGACAGACGGACAGACGGACGGACGGACGGACATACATAGCTAAATCGATTTATTTTTCGATTCTGATCCGATCCATACACTTGAGTCTATATCTACCCCCCGTCCTTCTCTGCGTCACAAACGTAATGGCAAATTTATTATACCCTTGGACTATATAGTCATACGGGTATAAAAACGGTATAGTGTATTAAAAAAAAATTGCAGTAGGGATTCACTTTTAACCCAACTCATTTTTTATAGGTAAGATTAAATTTATTTTGTTAATATTATGTTCAATATGACGTGTTCGTCATCGTTCCCATATTATATTGTCCCATTTGAATAAAAGTGCGTTTTTATATGAATCTTTACATATATACATATATAGAGATTTTTTTTTTTTTATATATAAACGTTATATATAAAAAATAAAAAAAAAATTTTATGTAAACTTCTGTGTACGCAATGTGCAATTGAAAAAAATAAAATTAAGACAAAAGAATTTTTGACTTATTATTTTACGGTGTGTTTCATCATATAAATTTTCTAAGAATTTTTTTTTTCAAATTATTTTTTTTTATTTTATTTTTTATTTTATAAATTAATATATATATATATATAAGCAAATATTAATGAACATATCTTTATATACTTGAAATATATACATATATATTTATATAATATTTAAACTACCCCTAAAATTACTGAAAATTTAACTTCTCTATATAAACCATCATTTTTTCTGAATTGTATAAAAAAAAAAAAACAAGAAAAAAATTTTTTATTAATTAAATATAATAAAAAAAGAAATATTATTAACAAAAATATTAATGAGGAGTGCGAAATACGAGATGTTGCAGCTCATCGTGCAGGGGAAGATCGAAGGGCGAAGGGGAGTTGGTAGAAAACAACTGTCTTGGCTCCGAAATATTAGAAATTGGACTGGCATATCAGAAATTGGTGCACTGGTAGAATCAGCAAGGGACAGGGAGCGATACAAACAAATCACACAAACTATCATATGACGCTAACATTCTGTAAAGAATATGCAACACAAGAAGAAGAAGAATTAACAAAAAATGTTAAATATGTCTACATGTCTGTCAATATGTAATATCTTTATTAAAGTAGTAGAAATGGTTCTTCTTTTGAGATCATTATTTTATCTGTATATGAGTTTTAAATTTTAAATTAAATTATTTTAAAATTAATTGAGTTTTAAATTTTTTAATTAAATCTATATATTCACATTAAACCATAATAAGATTCATAAAAGCGCAAAGGTTAAGATGGCATAGGACATGTTATAAGAATGCCGGATAACAGAACAACAAAAAAAAAAGAGTGTTTCTCCACACAAATGCAGGGTACTAGAGGTAGAGGGAGACCAAAAAAAAAAAGATGGCTAGACGCTGTTGAAGATGACATAAGGATTTTAGGAATAAGAAATTGGAAGAGAGTTGCACAAGATCGGGGGATGTATGGAAGAGAATTATAGCGGAAGCTCAGGTTCATCAAAAGGACTGTAAAGCTATAGTAGGAAGAAGAAGAAGAATTAAATTATTTCTTTATATATTTTAATAATTAATTAAGAATTATTAATTATTTTTTGTGTTATGTTATCAATTTGAGTTCGAACTGAATCGAACTTTATTGTAATATTTTTCACTTTTACATCAGTGATTCAAATTCATCGGATTCTCTTCAATAACATTGAATTGGCACTCTTGTTAGTCCAATTAAAACATTTTTTTTTTTTTTTTTTTAATTTTATAAATGAGATGTTATATGTATATACATATATATATATATATATATATATACAAGTAAAAACTTTATAAAAGTTCTGTTCATAAGTTCTTTTTTCGTTTTGTTTCAATTCTTTTAATCTCAGTTTTATTTATATTATCTTCAATTAACGGGTAATAATCTTTAATGCGAAAGTCCCGTGTTTGAATCCCAATGAAAGGCTGGATGGCACAGTAGTGGTTAGAGTGCCGACTTTCATTTCGGGTATACGAATCTCTGAATGAAAGTGAGAAACATACTTTTATGGGTTTTCCGACACGTTTCATCTACCATTCGCCGCCAATTTGGGTTCAATTTAATGGCTTAATCAATAATTAATAATTATATATCTCTCATAAAAAAAAAAAAAAAACATTGCGATAAAACAATATAAACAAATGCAAAATATTAACAAATAATTTAATTATAGCGGTATAGCATAACATACCTATGTATACATAACTCAAATACAAAATATTACAATGTGAACAAAATAGAAAATTGTCTCTATTGAAATTCTATGACGTTACTATATACATGTTATAAGGCCCAATACTATCTCATGTTTAAATTGTATGTGAAATTCATTAAGATCAATTTTAATAACATGAATATACATATTATGTAATATGACCCCCTGTTCCAAAACATGTACCTATGTTATAGACAGGCTTATTATAGCCTAACAGTTTATCAATTAGCGTTTAAAAAAAAAAAAAAAATCTGAAAAGATGCTTTATGAATATATACAAAAGTACTCATAATTCGATTTTCTGTAAAAGGTGATCGTGTAAAAATGTATTTAAAAAAAAAAAAACAAGAAAACTGAAAACATTATTTAATAGATTTTTCAGCTATTTGCGTACACCACCACTATTTACGTCGTTAATTCTTTCAATTTTAAAATTTCCAAGAAATCAGTCTTTTTTAAATTTTAATATTGTTAAAAATTTTCAAAAAGCTTTTTAACATACATAAATATATATATATATATATATATATATATGTATACATAATATATAACATGAGTACATAAATAGTACATAAATAGTACATTTTTTTTTCCATTAACCAGACAAAAAAAAAAAAAAAAACCCTCTATGATAAAACAAATTTTAAAAAGAGGGAAACAGTGCGAAATGTGCGTAACTTTCCAGAATTCTCATTTTCAACCATTTTTTTTTTTTTTTAGCTTGAAAACCCTCTTGTTTGTGCCTTTGAAAGTAAAACAATACACAAAAACAAAAAAAAAAAAAAAAAAAATAAAACAAAAAGAAAATTGGGGGCAAGAGCAGTAAATGACTTTTTCTTTACTTTGTGATATCACATCCATATGTGAATGACATTTTATGTATATGCAAAACATAAAATATATACATATTTTGTGCACATTCATTTTACATAAATTTATACATATATACATTATATATCTGTGGAAAATATCCAAAACTTGATAACCGCAAAATTACAGTTTTTCAATAAACGTGTTTGAAAATTTTTAAAAATATTTTGTGACACAAAATGTTTATTTAAAACATTATTAATAACCATTTGAGGGATTTTTAATTAAATAAACGCTTATTTATTTTTGGCAGTGCAAAGATTTGATGTTAAACAGTCCACTTCAAATGTTATCTCAAAAAGGGAAAAATTACGCTTATCAAGTTTTGTATATTTTCCACAGATATATGAACGCTCTTAAATAACACACTTATAAACACATTAAATTAATAAATTTATTTAAAATAGAAAAAACATTATAAAAAAAAAAAATGTTTGTTCTGGTCAACTAAAAGTTAATAAATATAATATTAGCTATAACTATAACTATATACATACATATATTTGTATGGAAGCGTCCCGAAATCCAAAAACAAAAAAAAAAACCTCAAATAACAAAATACGAAAATCCAAAAACTTTTGCGATATTCTAAATTATAAGCGGGATTTTACATAGTTGAGTTCAAAATCAAAATTTCAATTATGTATTTGTTTAGCAAGGGTTTGAGAGCCCCACTAATTTTGTAAATAAAATGTTTTGCTGCTAAAATATGAATTTAGAAAACAAAATGTAGGTATTTTATAGTTGTTTATAAATCATATGATATATATTTCCTTTTTTTCAGAAACTTATACATATATCTACATACTAAATTGGAATGGATTTATATGAAATTTTTAATAAGGGGAATGTATGTAGGTATGTAAGTGTATTTTTTTTTCTTTTTTTCCAAGAAATTCAAAATCTCAAATAAAAAACCTATAAAAACCAATTATATGTTAATAAAAGTATATCGGGATTTTGAATTTAAGGATTTTTTATATCTGGGGTTTTGGTTTTAGGGATTTTTGTATCCGGGTTTTTGTACTAGGGATTTAATGGTTAACCCAGATTACTATATATATATATATTAAACTTGTATTATACTTAGTGATAAAACTATATTATGCATAGTTTATTTTTGATGTTTTGGTAATTAAAGATTTCGTTGTTTTAATAAACACCAGAAGAATGAATGGAATTTATTTATTTTTTTTCTACCATTGGGCAGCTATTCCAATATTAATAAATAAGTCTATTGTGTGCTACCGTCTTAATTTCTATATCCAAATTTTATTTTTGCCCTCTTTGATTTCTTTTTCTTCAGTTCTTCTCCCATATAGTTAATAGGACTTCCAATTAAACGAATGCCCAATCTATAGCTATACGTATTTTATATTCCTGATAAACATCTCTATGGGTTGTTGCCTTATTATATACCACAGATGTTGGTTTAATATTCTATATGTAGCTAGAATATTCTATATTAAATAATGATAAGACATTAAGAGCTCTATAGCACCAACAACCATCTTTCGCACTTTTCGGTTGTTGCCTTATTATATCCCACAGATGTTGGTTTAATATTCTATGTAGCTAGAATATTCTATATTAAATAATGATAAGACATTAAGAGCTCTATAGTACCAACAACCATCTTTCGCACTAATCAAAGCCAAATATTCTTTTTTTTTTTTGTCGAATTTCTCTTGCATCAAAACCATATTTGACTAACTAACCAGTGAAGTTTAATTAGCACTCAAAAAAAAATATATTTCATCTTCATTGAAATCTAAGACATTTCTACATTTTATAAGGGTACCATATAAGTGTACACTAAAAAAATGTTTGATATAATTATAATTTTGAATTGTTAAATAGACAAATAGAAAAAAAAAACCATTATTTTAGCGTTATAATAAAAAATAAAATTAAAAAATAATATTTTTAGGTGAAATTAATTAGAATTTATCAAGTACCTCGGGATGTGTGATGTCAACAGTATTATGAATTAGCTCACAATTGAGAATTTGACACTTAAAAAAAACAAGTGATAAAAAAAAAAACCAAGGGTTTTTAAAACAGCACATTTTCAAAATTATATACGATTTACTACTGAGTAAAAATATATTTAAAAATAAATAATATTAAATAATATTATAACTTAGTTATTTCTTCAATTTATTAATTATGAATAATAAATCAATACTTAGAATATAATTCTAATGCACTTCCAAGACAAGACCAAGAAAACCTCTTAACAAGTACGAAATATAATGTTGGAGCTTCAATGTTAACGTTTAATTTTGGAAAAAACATACACTGGTTTATAAATGACTGTTTTATTAAAATATAAAAGTTTTAGTTTTTAAGACCTAGTAGCCCTTCAATGGGGAAGGTTCCCAAATTTTATCTTAGCAAACTTTTGATAGATCTCCCAATCCCCCTTCTGTCCCCACTCTTCCATTTTTTTTAGGTTCTAGGAAATCAATTGTAAACTCCACCAAAATTTGGAATTTTACCTAGAATTTTATTATCTAAGCAAAAATGATTAAAACTAAGAGACGATTTCTTCAATTTAAAGAACCCCTTTCATATTTAAGAAAAACTTAACATATGTTGAAATATAATTAAAGAGCTTTCAGTTTTGTATATCACTAAAAAAAAATTTGATTTTTTATAAATTGGTATTCAAGTTACGAGTGTTTAAAAATAGTAAAATTTCAATTTTCGAGCCCTTATAGCTCCTAAAAAGGAGATATGTGTGGCCAAAAATTTTGCAAAAATTGAGTTTTGCATAATTGTAAATTTTAGTACCGTATTGCCTTTTAAAAATAAAGTTTATAAAACCAGCTATCTTTTGCCGTTTTCAGATTGAAAATCCACCTAACAGAACTTCTGTTATAACAAATTTAAAAATAGGGCTTTTTCCAACTTTGGGGGGCTGTAGTGCTGTAACTGGTGGGGCTAGAGAAAAAAGTTCTTCTACGAAATTATTAAAAAAGTGGCGGCTTTTCAATCGAAAAGTCTCGGGTTCAAACCCTGGTCGGATCATATTTAATAAAAAAAAATGTAGTGCATATTATAATAATTTATTAATAAGTCTAAATGTCAAATCAGCAAAGAATTAATATCAGGAAAGATTTACTATTGTGTGGTATTACAAATAAATAAATAAATCTTGTAAAAAAAAAAAATGTAATTTATTAATGATATCGTAATAGTTTATAACATAATACAAAATAAATTTAACTGTTACGTCTCAAAAGGAAAGACGGATTTAGTATCACTCATCAAATTGTATGTTGTATAAGGGACTGTACATAAATAAATAAGCATTTTTTTAAAAAACATTTTATTATATACATTAAAAAAATTTGATAAAAAATATACGTCGTATGCTGGAGGCATGTAGCAGCTATATCAGAAAAAATACTAAATTTCTAAACAAATTTTAACGATCAAAAAGAAACATGACAGAAACGCTTTTCACGAAATTTAAAGATTCAATTTTTGGTTTAGTTACAGAGAGACAAACACTCTTATTCTAAATTCCCTCGTAAGCTTGAAAACTGAGCTACGTTACAAACAACAATATTTAGCAACTCTAAATTCTCTCGTAGATAATCAAAAATTTGCTCTGGCAACTTTATACGAATATGGTACGAATAAATTTTTCTTTCGTAGATCTTTGCAGTCTTCTTTACATTATGTAGAAATTGGGAATCAATTTTTTGTAAATTATCTCCAACACGACTTAGCTGTACGATAAATTTTAGAATAGAGATGATATAGTTGTATAGATTTGGGAGGCGTGTACAGTTGTTACCTGAACCATTATTCTTATCCAATTAAATTTTTTTGGGAAAAATATAAATAATATTATTGATATTGTTATCATTATTTGTTAAAAAGTTGGGGTGTTTTTGAAAAGTAAGAACTGTGAAAACAGTTCTTAAAAAAAACAAAAAATCTCTAAATTCAAATACTGAGAAATAAATCTGAATCGCAGTACTTTTTAAAAATCAAAATTTTTATGGGAGTTCTGATTGAAAGTTTTTTTGATAATTTAGGGCCTTACCTAATCAAAAGCGTACGACGTATGACGTACAATACGCCGTACGTCGACACGTCGACGTATCCCGAAATCGAAACGCGCGTACCATTTTTAATTTGTCAAAAAATCTATTTTGAATATTGATATGTATTTAAAATTATTTTGACAGAAAATATACGCCGTACGTCGTCAATTAGGTCCTTAGGCCCTTAGTTCTTAGTAATCGTTTGAAGTAAAAATTGTTTTGAAAAATTAGTTTTTTATTTATTTCATACAAAAAAAAAAAAAAACAAAAATTTTTTTAATATCGTCGTCCATATTTACTCCTTAGAGCCTTACCTAATCAAAAGCGTACGACGTATGACGTATAATACGCCGTATGTCGATACGTCGACGTATCCCGAAATCGATACGCGCGTACATAATATAAAAACGTTTTATTTATTCAATGTCAACAAATAATCACCATAACAACATAACAAAAAGCAATAAAAAAATTTAATACGCTTTGTCAATTTTTAAATTTTAAAAGCCCGACGCCAAGTACGTCGCGTATTTCGGGAGCTCTCATTTAAATATATGTATTTAAAATTATTTTGACAGAAAATGTACGCCGTACGTCGTGATTTAGGTAAGGGCCTTAATCGTTTTATTTTAATTATTTAATTTTATTTAACTGACAGCAAGGAAAATAAAACTTTCATTTTTAAAAAATTTTAAACTGATTTAACTTACCGTCAGCACTTACTTTTCAAAAATACTGATCACCCATCATTTTTTTAAAGTAAGAACTTACTTCGCAATACTTAATAAATGTTAGTAAATGTACTTAATAAATGCAAATTTAGAACAAAAGTGCATTAAATCTCTTTTTTAGTTTATTATAGTTTTAGTCGAAGATTCAAATATCATTTATTTCATATACATTTCACTCAAACGCTCAATAATAAATTAAATATTCTTTTGTTTGTTATTTATTGTTGTTGATATACCAATCGAATCAGATGTTAGACGCATTTTTTTAACCGTTTTTTTTTTTGCTGTCTGAGATTAAGTAGGGCTCGAATTTTTTTTTTTTTTTGTTTTAATAAAACAATAAATATTTGTCAAAATCAGTCGGACTTTCTTACAAAAGAACAATTTATATATTTTTGTTTTGTGTAAAAAACAATATATTTTAAAAATATATATTATACATATATATATATATATATTTATGTATATATGTTTATATTTTACAAATTTTTGTTCTTTTAACAAAAAAGTTCTGCTTTTTAACAAGAAAAATATTTAAAATTAACACAACTGCTGAATTAAAAATTTTTTTTATTATACTTATAAACAAATAAAAAATGTAATATGCAAGCAGAATTTTTTTGTTATAAATATATAAATTAGTTAAATCTATTAAAAATATTCCTTCGGGAGTTGATTGCAAAAGTAAAACAAAAAGAAAAAAAAATCAGGATCAACGAACTCAAAAAAAAAAAAAAAAAAATAAAACAATTCAATAAAACCCATACCGTACATTTTTTGAATTCCAATAGCAAATAAATTATTTTATGTACATATTATGAAGGTATAAAATATTTGTTTTTTTATTATTATATACCTACTACAGGGTAAATTTAAGAGTAAAATACCATTAAAGGTTCGTCTTTTTCCTTTATGAAATCCTTTAAACCCTTAAAGCCATGACTCATATAGTAAAGAAATAGCTGGTTCTAATATTGTATCACCCACTTATCACTAATCAAGTATGTAATTGATAAATGATTAATACAATCGGGCCCAGGTAAAACAGCTATAAGAAAATACGCAATTATATGGGCAGGTTTTATAAAAAAAAGTTTTATAATGATTTATGTAAGGTTCTCTAAAAACCAGCAGGATTGTTAAAAGCTCAACTTTCAACTCAACAAATGAGTTCAACTCAACTGAGTGTTTAAAGCATTATCATTGAATTAAAAATTGAAAAATTCAATGTTAATGAAACAGAACAGTGCATTGAATAATATTATTACATATATATGTATATATGTCATTAATTACTAAGATTTGAGAACTGAGGAATTATATATTATAGCTCGAAATAATCAAGATTGATCATAAATATATATAATTTAATATAAATTTGATGAATTTGAGCTAATTTGAGTTACACTCAACTCAAAAGATCAAATTAATTTTAAAAAAAAATATATATATATATGCTATCAAGAGTTTAAGGTTGACAAGATTTTAACATAAAATTTAGGGAAAATAAACAACGATTCTCAAAGTGCATACACATACACATACAACAATAATTTTATGTTAAAAATATCTTCAAATTCTTAGATCCTCCTATCCTCTGTTATAAGACTAAATATTTTTTACTTTTGCACTTTTACGTTACGATCCCTAATACTTGTATTGTAGGGTGTTTTTTTTTTTTTTTTTTTATGATTAAATGAAATTGATTTTATATACAAAATAAAATAATTCATTGGTCTATATACATATATTAACTGAATATTTCGATAAACTTGTAAATCAAATCAAATCGAAACAAAAAGCCCTATTTTAGATTCCCTCGTACAGCTACTTCGGAGATTATCTAGAAAGAAATATCATTTTATACGTATAAATAAAAAAAGTTTCAAATAAACTTACATTTTTATTTAATTTTTTTAGTGAACTAATTGTATTATAAAAATATTTAAATCTCTTTCCAAAATATTTTTAATTAAATTTTTTAAGGGCAAAATACAGGGTTACCAACTTCGGAACTAGTCAGACCCGAAGCAATTATGTTTAGACCCGAAGATATAATATAATAATAAATACACATGATTACAAAACGAAATTCTTTTATTTTAAATCAATAAAACATAATAAAAAAAAATTAGGAACTTTCTATTTCATTAATTAACAAAATTAATATTAATATAATGTCAACATTAGTTTTTAAAATTATATTTTGAACTTTTTAAGGAACATTGAAGTAAATTTTTTTCTTCTGGAGCTTTTAAATATATAAGAAAATCTTCGCATTTCATGTCAAAGTTAATTCTTGTACATAGTTCAGCTTTAATAAGCGCTATTCGCATTTTATTTCTATCAGCTCTCCAAACTGAATTCATTATTGAAAAAATCCTTTCAATAAATGCGTTGCTTACCGGAATGCTTAAAACTTTGGACATAATTTTTTTCATTTCATTAATTTCATCAGTCGACTGAAATATTTTAACCCATAACCGAAATACATCATTGGTTCATTTCCACAAATTCTAATATTTGGAAGAATTTGGTTAATAGCAATAATCTCATCATATATTTTATCTTCGTCAACTTTTAAATTTAAAACTTCACAAGTTTTTAAAATTGAGTTAAAAGTAAGTTGATTTTTTAGATTTAAACATGCTAAATATTTAAAAGGACTATCTTCAAAGTTATAAAATTTCGTAAGCTCTTTGTTTAGGTAAACATTTTTGTGCTGTGGCACCAAAAAATTTATTCACAATACGTTTTTCTAAATTTTGTTTTAAGGATGACATTATATCATGCAATTCCGTTGCAGTAACGTTTGGATTTTCTAATAATAGTAAAGGTTTGGACATAAAATTTAAAAACTATCTTTATAAAAATTTTAATTTTCAGTTTCATAGTTAATAATAATAAGGTTTTCAATTAAATTTTCAAAATATTTTTGCAAACCCGAAGAAATTAGTGTCCAACCCGAAGACCCGAAGTTAGCATTCCAAACCCGAAGTCTTCGGGTGAAAAAGATCAAGTTGGTAACCCTGGCAAAATAGCAAAAACAACTAGTCGTAGTCAAATTCAATTATAAAAAAAAAAAAATTATATAAAATATTTCACCATTTTTATTTTTAATTAACCTTAAAATAATTTTCTTTTAAAAAAATTTTACAAAAGTTATTATTACTATAGAAAATTGAAAAAAAAATAATCTTAATTTTTACTTATATTTTTCACTTAGAAAAATGAATTCAAACGCGTCAAAGTTGCCATTGCAGATTTAATTGTCTACGAGGGAACTGAGAATTGCTAAAAACCTTTTGTTCGTAGCGCAGCCAATTTTTCATAAAAATCTACGAGGGAATTGAGAACAGGGATGTATTTTTTCATTTAATGGTGTTAATTTTATTTATTTGAAATTTGTTTTAAAAAAATTTTAAAAATATTTTCATCTCTTTTTATGACACGCAGAACATCCTGTAAACAAATAAATCTACATACAGTATCGCTCATAACTATAGCACCCCCTATATAAAAAAATCAAATAATAATAATATATTACAAATTTTCACTGTTATATTGGTCAAATGGTAAAAAAATATATTTTATTTTTAAGTTTTTTTATCATTAATTTATTTTATATTAAAATTTAAATCAACAATTCGTAAAAACAATTAAACAAAATAAAAGAAAAACAAAACATACGTTCATATATAAAAATATTAAGTTCAAAACTAAAGCACCCCCTATTAAAAATATTAGAAATACCACTATTTCTATAAAATAAGTTAACTGATAAGACTTTTAGAAATGAATTTATGTCTTAGAACAATAGTATAATAATTAAAATTAATATCTACAACTTAGTGTTTATTTTTTAAAAAATTAAAAAAAATAACAACTAGATCTCATAATATGGCTCAAAATAAATAAAGTGATGAATTGAAATCGAGAATAATTGTTTGATTTTCAAACAGGATTATCTCGCCATAAATTAAGTGAGAAATATTTTATAAATAGCCCTGTGATATAAAGATTAATTAAAAAATATAAAGAAACCAAAATTGTCGATTTTAAGCACTCTGGCGGCAGAAATAGAAAAAAAACTATTAGGGAAGACAAAATCATTAAAAAAACCATAAAATGATGATCAAAGATCCTTCAATATCTTCGCGTGATATCCGACAACATTTGAATTTCGACATTAGTGACAGCTCTATTAAAAGAAGTGCTTTAGAATTTAATTTGCGGAGTTATCGTTTAGCGAGAAAATCTTATATTTTAGAAAAATCGAGGACCTAGATTAAAATTTGCTAAAGAACATCTGAATTGGAATATTTCAAAATGGAACACTGTTCTCTTTTCAGATGAGTCGAAATTTGAAATGAAATCAGATGGTATAAGACATGCACCACAGCCAAAAGGGCAAAGATTAACCTTAATATTGCGTGCCTACAGTAAAATTCGGTGGTGGAAATATTATGGTCTGGGGTTGGTTTTCTGGGTTCGGTATTGGACCAATTCATCACGTAGAACAAATAATGGATCGTTTTGTGTATGTCGATATTTTATATAACGTAATGCTCCCACATGCTGAAGAAGAAATGCCATTGAAATGGCGATATCAGCAAGTTAATGACCCAAAACATACAAGTTATGTGGTGAAAAACTGGTTTCAAGAAAATAAAATTCAGGTTTTCGAGTGGCCTCCACAATCTCCGGATTTTAATCCCATAGAAAACTTATGGGAAATAGTAGATCAGTGCCTAAATCGAAGAGACTGTACCAATAAAAGTAGGTTATTTAACGTTATAAAAGAGAAATGGCACAACGTATCGTCAAGTATGATTAAGAATTTTATTTCTCCAATTTCCAAAAGACTGGCTGCCGTAATCAAAAACAATGGATGTTGGACAAAATATTAACTTTATTTTTTAACTTAAATTTGCTAAAATCTATAAAAACAGCGGTATTTTAAATATTTTTATAGTATTTTTACAGGGGGGTGCTTTAGTTGTGAACTTAATATTTTTATATATGAACGTATGTTTTGTTTTTCTTTTATTTTGTTTAATTGTTTTTACGAATTGTTGTTGAAAATTTTAATATAAAATAAATTAATGATAAAAAAACTTAAAAATAAAATATATTTTTTTACCATTTGACCAATATAACAGTGAAAATTTTTAATTTATTATTATTATTTGATTTTTTTGTACAGGAGGTGCTATAGTTATGAGCGATACTGTATATGGAGTAATATATTATAAAAATATAATATACATATTATATGTATATACTGTTTTTTTTTTTTTTTGTTATTAAGAAAAAGGAGGTCTTCATTTTATAAAAAAAAAAAAAAAAAAAAAAATAAAAAAATATTATCACCCCTGTTGCGGAGTCATTAAATTTATATATATATATATATATATATATATATATTATAATTATTATATAAATGTGCATATTAATTGCATTTTATATACACCCATTTAAATATTATATATAGTAGACTATGTATTTAAGATCAACAAAAATCTTTTTTTTATGCCCCGTTCAATTAAAAACGCACATAACAAGTTTGTTTTATTTTTCAAGTACCTACGAAAAACAAAAATTTGTAAAAAAAAAACAGAAGTCTTTTTGTTTTAAATTTACTACTATTATTAGTAAAGCTGGGCAGTTTAAAATTTGAAACAAAAAAACACTTAACTAAACAATATTTTATAAAACCATTTTTTTATACAAATATTAATAATTTATAAAATATTATTGTGTATTATTGAATATTTTACTCATTATTAAAGTAGCTTGTTATAAAATAAACATAAATGTCTCCGATTCCAAACGCATAACTAAAAAAAAAATAACTAAATACAAAATTCAAATTTACAACTTACAATTAAAAAATTTAACCTAAAAATATGCACGAAAATAAATTTATTTTGAAAATTTTATGAGTATCTGTTGTATACTTGTGATTTTCCTGCACTAGAAAATAAATATAATTGCGAAGTTTGCTGATGATAGAGAAAAGAATCTACAGAAAAACTACAGAGAGCTATATAACAAAAATCCAAAATTATACAAAAAGATGGAGGCTAAAATTAAATGAAGTTAAGTCAATTTATGTATGGATTTCACAAATAAAAAAATTTACCATAAACCAGTATAATATTATATAAATGGTCAAGAAATACCTTATTCAAATGCTGCCAAATATCTTGGTATGACATTAGATGCGAAGCTTCGCTGGAAAGCCCACATCAAAAACATAAGAAAGAAGAGCTACAAATCCGTTATTGAAAAATGTACTGGCTTATAGGTAAGCATTCTACCTTGACAATACAAAACAAACTTCTGCTCTTTAAACAAATATTGAAACCAGTATGGTCATATGGCATTCAGCTATGGAGATGCAGCAAAAAGAGTAATAGAGATGTTATTCAGATGTTCCAGAATAAAGTTCTAAGAAATATTGTGAACGCGCCCTGATGGTTCATCAGAAACTATGACCTACATAGAGATATGCAAATGGAATTTGTAGACAAAAAAATCCAAAATTTTGCAAGAAGTTACGAAAAAAGATACCAAAACCATCTAAATGTCGAGGTAGTCCAGCTTCTGGATAATACAAATATTAGCCAGACGACTCAAAAGAGTAAAGCCTTTTGAGTTAGTGTAGCTATAATAAGAGAAAGAAACAGTTAGATAGACATCGCTGGATGGAATCTACATTTAAAACTAAAATAAAGCCAGAAGAAAAATTGCTCATTAGCCCTATAGAATCCCACACGCAATGGCAAGCTACGGGGCTCATTGTGTCTTTTGAAGATTCCATACCAACCTACGTAAAAATAAAAAAAAAATTAAAATAAAAAAAATAAAAAAATTTTATGAGTAAAAATTTTTGGATATGCTATGTAGCAAGTTTAAATTTTATATTTATGCATATATATAAATATAAATATAAATATGTATATATATTAATTTTTTTTTATTTCGCTTTACAATATGTGTTATAAATTTTTTTATTTATTTAAAGAAGAAAACGGCAGTAAAATCCAATATTGATTTTTTTTTCTACTTTTTTATACTCTTTTTGAGGGGCATAAGACTTCCACGAACCCTTAGAACCAGCTTAGTCATTTCCAACAGCTCTGTGTTTTTCTAATTGTTTTTGGTTAGAAGATTCTGCATATAACACGCATAGGCCCCTAGGTTTATCAAGAAATGTATTTTATTCAATTAGTTTTTTTCTTATAGGTATACATACATATATATATATATATATATATATATTATATATAATTAATTAGAAAATATAATGTAATATTTAAAAAATTTTGTAATATTTTTGATTGCACTATTGAATTGCAAAATTGAATGCACATTGAATGAAATATGTAAATTGATACATAAATGCCTAGATGCTATTTTATCTGTGTGTAATTCAAGAAAAAACTATTCAAGTGAAAAATTTTTATTAAATTTTTTATAATAAATTTTTTTTTTTTTTAAATGTAAAAAAATACTATCTTCAAGGAAAATAATAAATTAATTTTACATATTTTAAATAATGAGTATATATACAAGTATGAACGATACGATATCACACACATCTGTTGAATTAATCCGTAATTAATTTTTTGAATACAAGTTTTTTTATTTTTAAGGCGCCAAAACAAATAAGCTTAATTACACACTTAAAATTACTTTAATATAAAGGAGCCATAAGTATAACAGAAAGTACTAAATATTTTTTATTCTGCAAGTTTAAAAAAATTATTCTTTAATATAAGTTTTAACTTTAAAATTATTGAATTTAACATTTAATCCAAATTTAATAAAAACAACAGTTGTTGATTAAACAACTAGTTATCTTAAACTTAAGGTTATATTTCTTTATATCACGCTATGTTGATTTCGCACTCACGTGTTATGTATACAGACCAATCTTATTGAGATTTTTAGTTTTTTTTTTTTTAATTTATTTGATACTAGCAGATTTACCCGGCGTTGCCCGGAAGCTTGAAAATTGTAAAAAAGCAAGTTTCAGCAAATTTTTTGAGATACTACTTTGCCTATAAATGCCACAAAAAAATATTTGTGGAGTTCCGTTTACCCATCGTGGCCCAACAGCTTTTTATAGGTTTTTTCGTTGCTTTGCTATATATTAGAAATGATTTAACAGATTAACTTCAAATTTCGTATATGTGTTCTTCTTTGAAAATGAAGCTCAATTTACTAACAGACTTGAAAGTTGTTAACCCCTGCCGATTGTTCAAAAAAAAATTTGTAAGTGAATTACGTCCAATTTTTGAAAGTAGATACAACTTCTTTGAATTAGGGGAATACTTAAAAAATAGGTTTGTCGAGTTCTTTTAATCGATTGCGAAACAAAAACTTTAAAAAACAGTTTGCAAAACAATTTGAACGATTATCTCTAATTTTTCTATACATGCTGCTTCTTGACAATTTGGTGCTCCTTGACGATATAGTTGAGGATGGTAGGTTTCCGGTGAACATGTTAACTGAATTAAAATGACTATAGGTCAAAAGCGGATTTTCTTGAATTGCCAACGCTTGAATAAAATATAGTCGATGCTTTAGAAAAAGTTTAAAAATTCGCTTTTCAACTTATATTTTGTTTAGTACTCACCTGAAAGTTGTAATACGCTCTTCCTCGTTTTTTTATGATTTTATGAGAGAAATGTAGGCTTATTTTTTGGAAAAACTGTTTTAAAATACTATGTATTTAAGCATTATATATAACAAATTGAATTTTTTGATTTTTAGATTTCATTTGAAGAAAACTGAAAATTTCATTGAATCTTTGTTCAAAACGCACAAACAGGTCAAAACCAAATTAACCCTGTGGGTTTTAATTAAAATGCTGGTACAAAATTTTCAATAAAATACTTTTAATCGTATAAGAAAATAAAATATATAGAAAACTTCATATCATCGTCGTGGAAAATGGGTTAATCGAACTTAACTAAAACTTTTTGCAGCCTCTCTTTTAGACTACAAAATCAACCTGTAAAATTGGACACAAATCGAAAACACAAAATTTTTTGGAAGCCCGCCGGGCCGAAAGGGGTTAATTTATTCCAACCAGTTTTATACCATTAATTCCGTGTAATAAGAAGAACATTCGTGCAAAATTTCAAGTGAATCGGTCTAACCGTTTCGACTCGACATCAAAAAAACGAAAAAGCTTAAAACGGCTCTGGAGCCGCAACCTGCTGACTTATAAAAATGCGACATAGCCTATGTCACCCCCCGGACTCCCAAAATTATTCCTCTAAAATTTGGTGTCAATCGGACCAGTGGTTTTCACGTGAATCCTGGACAAACAAACAAACAAACAAATTTTCTTCTTTATATATTAGATAACGGACATACAAAAATATTGGTACATACCACTAATTAATTAATTAATATAATACCTATTGATAAACAAAAACTGGTACAATACTCTAAAGTTGTTCGGTGGAGGGGCAAGTTAAAATAACTTTTTAAAAGTCTTCCAATTTTCTAAATTTGTGAAGAATCCAATTAAGATTCCCAACTAAAGTGTTCAAAATCAACATCTATATTGAAACTATTCCTTACCATACTAATCCAGGAAAATATAAATTCTGTAAAAGAAAAATTTAAATTATGCAAATCTAATGTCTCGGGTGATCGTGAAAGAATTATAAAGTGGTTGTAATTGATAATTAATTATAATAATTAATTGTAATGGAATTCTTTAAGATCAATTCTAATAACAAGAATATAATGTGACCCCCCTATTCCAACGTATACCTGTGGTATAGACAGGCTTTTTAGCCTAACAGTTGAACAGTAAGCACTTAAAAAAGCAAGTGATAAAAAAAACCAAGGGTTTTTAAAAAAGCACATTTTAAAATTTATATTGTATTACATACTGAGTTTAACTTTGAAAATATTTACTGCTTACTTATAAAATTTACTGCTAACAGTAAAGTTTTTATTTTAAAGTTGTTATAACCCTTCAATGGGGAAGGTTTCCAAGTTTCTCCGTCCCCTTTCATTTTTTTAGGTTCTAGGAATTAAATTGTGGATTCCACAAAAATTTGGAGTTTTACTTAGAATTTTATTATCTAAGCAATAATGGGAAAAACTGAGAGACACTTTCTTCAATTTAAGTAAACGCTTTTAAATTTAAGAAAAACCTTTAACATATGTTAAAATATAATGTTGGGCCTTTAAATTTTGTATATTAATAAAAAAAAAATTTGGACAGGTATTCAAGTTACAGGTGCTTAAAAATAGCAAAATTTAGATTTTCGAGCCCTTATAGCTCCTAAACAGGGGGCTTGACAAAAAAATTTTGTAACCATCTCCGACTAATATTTGAGGATCTAACTTCTCCCAAAATTTCAGGACCCTATCTGAAACCATTTAGGATAGATATATGGGACCAAAAATTTTGCAAAAATTGAGTTTTATATAATGGTAAATTTTAGTACCATATGGCAATCCTATACATTTTAGCGACATATTTTTGTAAAGCCAATAAAAGCAGCTCTCTTCTAATATTTGTCGATTGAAAATAAACCTAACCGAACTCTTGTTATATTAATTTTAATATAGGGCTTTTTTGGAATTTGCAGGGGCTGTAGCTTCGTCACCCTTCAAAATTAAGAAAAACCATGTTGACACATGTTGAAATATAATTATAGAGCTTTGAATTTTGTATATCACTAAAAAAAAATTTGGACAGGTATTCAAGTTACAGGTGCTTAAAAATAGTAAAATTTAGATTTTCGAGCCCTTATAGCTCCTTAACAGGAGGGCTTGACAAAAAAATTTTTTTAACCGACTTCTACTAATATATCATCAAGACCCTAGCTTAAACCGTTCAGAAGATATGTGTGGCCAAAAACTTTGCAAAAATTGAGTTTTGTGTAATGTTAAATTTTAGTACCGTCTGTCAACCCTAAACATTTTCCTTTTAAATTTTTATAAAGTAAGTTTATGAAACCAGCTATCGTTTGCCGTTGATTTTCAGATTGAAAATATATCTAACAGAACTCTTGTTATAACAATTTAAATATAGGGCTTTTTCCAACTTTGGGGGGGGCTGTAGATCCGTAACGGGTGGGGCTACAGAAAAAAATTCTTCTACGAAATTATTTTTTTTGTAATATCTACCCGTGATTAAAAGTTCTTTACTCTATTTCAAACGGTGTAAAAGTTTTTGTAAACATACGGACGGACGGACGGACGGACAGACAGAGTGAAGCTATAAAGGCACATTTTTACAAAATTTTTTTTTGAAAATGTGCTAAAAAGTAAAGAATAGGCGGTATGAAAGAATAGAAAAGCAAACTACTTTTTTTTAATTGTTTAAATTTTTATAAAGAAAATTTTTATTTGTTAATAATTTTGCTTATGTGCATTATTTACAAACTTATATATATATTTATATATATTTATATATAAAACATAAGATATAAGTGTTTAAATGTTGTATACAGTAGAACACCTTTTATTTTATGATGCATGTATACAGTAGAACACCATTTAAAAAAAAAAGTAAATTTAATCACACAAACATTCTTACACGTTTTTAACATTTATATTAAATTTTAATAATTTTCATTTTGTATAAATGTACCGTTATTTCTTATTTAAATTTTGTTTATAACTTAAAAAAAAAAAAAAAAAAAATAATAATAATAACAATAAACATAAATTTTTTAATGCTTAGAAAATAGTTGCGCGTTTAAGATATTTGTTAATTTTTTAACTATTATGTACAAAATATTAAAATTAATTGCGAAGCCAAAATTTTGTGTGTAATAAATTTACAAGTTTCTTCTTAATTTTTAAGTTGATCATATGGTTGTATTTAAAAGTATTCTACTTTAATATATTCTATAATTATGCAATTATTATATATATATATAAGTATATATATTTTAATTTATTAATTTTTATGAAATATTTTTTTTTTTTTTTTTTTTGTTTTTGTTAAATATTGAATGATAGTGTGCTTCTTATTTTTTTTTTTAAATAATTTTTTTTCATATTTTGTTCTGTCAAAATTTTGAAAAATCAAACACGCAACATCTTTGTGACTTCTCAAAATAATATACAAATTTTCTTGTTTTTTTTTTTTTTTTTTCGACATTGATTATTTAAAAATCTAATATTTAAAAATCAAAATTTATAATATTAAAAATAAGAACTATTAAAATAATATGATAAAAATAATATGTATATATGCTCAAAATCTTTTATGTTTAATACCGTTATATTTTTAATATAATTTTAAAAATTCTGAATTGATATAGCTGTAGTGTTTGTTAAAATTTAATAATTTTTAGTTTTATGCTTTAATAAATCTCATTTTAATTTCCAAAGAACCCAAAAAAATTGACAAAATTTTAGAAAGGAAATTTGCCAAGCACCCCGGTTTTATGCATCAGTTAATTTTAACTTTAATGGTTCCGAATTTATAGACATAAAACTTAAAAAAAAATAAGAAATAAGAAGGATTTGAAGCGACCCCTGTTTTAAAAAAAATTTCCGTTAGTTATATGGCAGTCTATTGGCGCAATATCCTGAATATTTATATATGTAGAACCAGGCCATAACAGAGGGTGGGCCATGAGGGCCATTTGGCTCAGGCCCCGAGTTGTGAAAGGGCCTCTATTTATTTCCTAATTTGGTCACAGTAGGTGCGGAAAAATTAAGTTGAAATATTATTTTGAGTATTAATTTATTTTATTTTAACCAAAGATTTATAAAATATAACGAAACAAAAGTTATAGTAAAAATTTCAAGTTATTGTTATATGTATGTATAAAACTTTTTTACGTAGTAGGCCAATTGCATAAAAAAAAATATGTTGAACTCTGAAAAATTCAAAAAAATTTTAACGTAGTAAGCCAATTGCATTAAAAAGAATATTTAATTTTCAATTATTAAAAATTTAACTATATTTCCTATTCAGTACAGTTTTAATTTTCCTATTGAGTATAACTTTTGGTTCCGTACATAAATTTTAGTGATTTTAGCCAGACTTTTGGATTCCTTTGGACTTTTCAAACTTCATCAGATGAGGAAATAAAATCGAGAGCAAAAAATATGCACTTAAAATATCCAAAGGAAATTTCAAATGAAATATGTGATGAAATGATATTTTTAAAAAATATTTTTGAAGTAAACTTTGATATAGAATCATCTCCAACTAAGTTGCTGCTAAACATTTTAGAAAAAAACCTAATTGGATTGTTTCCAAATATATCAACAGCTTTAAGAATATTTTTAAGTTTACCTGCCTCCGTTGCTTCAGTGGAACGCAGTTTCAGTGTGTTGAAAAGGGTTAAAAATTTTAACAGATCTGCAATGAGCCAAGAACGGTTGAATGGGCTATCAGTTTTACATATAAATTCAGATATTGCACAAAATATTGATTTTTCAACTATTATAAAAGATTTTGCTACAACTAAAGCTCGAAAAGCTTATTTGTAATTTAATTATTAATTTCATACTTTTTAAATAAATTAAAAATAATAAAAGAACTATGTAAATCTGTTTTTTTTACTCAAACAAGAGGCCCCATATTTTTTATTGGCCTGGGCCCCCTCTCAGCTCTGCAAGGCCCTGTGTAGAACTATTATTTAATTATAGAATTCTTTTTTTTTTCGGTTTATAAGTTGTTTTTTTTTTTATTATTCGTTATTGAAATTTCGATTATTATTATTATTATTATAAATCATTATGACGAACATTATTATTATGCATCAACAGAACAGGTTAATTAGAGATAATTATGTATTAACATTTTGAAATAACCTTAATTATTTTAATCTTCTCTCGTTTTGACTGATTTTTAATTTGTGTTGCGTTTTAGAGTTAAAATTTTTTTTGTTAAAAAGTTAACAGAAATAATACCAATTTTAAAAAATATTCAAAAATTATAAGTAGATAAAATTAAAATTCAATTTAAAAAAAAAAAAAAAAAAAAAAAAGTAAGTTCAGGGCTAAAACTGAAAAAAAATATTATAAAAGTGAATCGGTATAACCTCGTTTTTCATAAAAACCATGATTAAACCAAAACCATTTATTCGCGTCTAATACAAATTAAGAAATTTTATATTCCGCACTTTGCTAGCGCATTCTGTTTTCAATAATTATAATAAAGATGCTCCTCAGCCTAACAGTTAAACAGTTAGCACATAAAAAAACGACGATATTTTAATAATAATTAATTAAGAGTAACTATAGTAATTATACAAATATTTCCATTTTTTTTTGTTAAAGAAACAATAATGTTTATTTGTTAAAAATAATTTAAAAAAAAAAAATCACCATACCACAAAAACAAAAAAAAAAAAATCATTGATAAATTATCCGCTTTGAAAATTGAACTAAAGTAATACGAGTAATAAGTATTCATTATTGTCTATTTTTAAAAATAACTGTATTAGCGTTACAAATACGATTCGAATTTAATTAAAACGCATTCGAATCTTATACTTGTATTATTGAAAATGTAAAGGTTTTTCTTGGAATCGTTAAAATATATCATATAAAAAATAAATATATATATCAATGAATAATTATTATAAAACTATCTGTAAACTATAATTATTTAAAATGAAAATTGTTATCCATATTACGTTATTACGCTGCCTCTTTATCAAAATATATTTCTGTTGCAAAGTAATGTATGATTTTAAATTGTGACAATTTTAATATTAAAATGGTGCTTCATAGGAAAATTCTAAGAGAATTAAAAATGAACAAACTTCAGCGATTTTTTCGTATAATGCGACTAAAAGAAAACAGGGTATATGGAAGTATAAAATGTTACCACCTCTATTCTAAAATCCCTCGTACAGCTACGTTGAAGATAATCAACGAAAAAGATATTCTCAATTCCAACTTTTTCCGTTAGGAAAAGTTAAAAAGTCTACGAAAGAAATATTCATTCGTAGCATATTCGTAATTCGTATATTAAAATTTTCAAGGGTAAAATAACGAAAGAACTAGACATAATCAAAATAATAAAGAAATGATATGAAATAAATATCTTACTATTTTTTATTCATAATTAATCTTAATATACTTTTTTCTCAAAATAATATTCAAAAATTATTAGATATACCTACTACAAATTTGAAAACAATAATCATTTTTACTTAAAAAAAAATGAATTGAAACGTCAAAGTTGCCATTGCAAATTTAATTTTCTACGAGGGAATTTAGAATCACTAAAACTTTTTTTTCGTAACGTAGCTAATTTTTCGTAGAAAGTCTACGAGGGAATTTTGAATAGGTGTGACAGTGGGTGACACCGTAAATGTCATAAAAAAAACTTCAACCTGATACAATGTGAAAAAAAAACACAATGTAAAATTTCTGAACACATTGTGTCGAAAATACAATGTATTTTGTTTACAATTCCGATTGCGTCAATATGTAAAATTTTTTAAGTATACACGACGTTGCAAACACATTTACGATGTCAGGGAGTTTAAAAATATTTGGATGGAACTGCTTTAATGAATGAAAATATGAAAACTATACTTTTCAAAAATAATTGATTGTAACCTTACGATTTAGATTATTTTTTTTTTCAATTATTTAACTATTTGAAAATTTTTTAACTTTTAATTTATATTTCACTCTTAATTTACAAAAATTTTTTCATTAAAATTCTACAAATTTACCTAGTTATGAATATTTCTATAACAACAGTAATTAAATGCTTAGTGAAAATATTGATTAATGAAACTAAAACTTGAGTGTAAATGACTTCGTGAATGAAAGAGTATTAGGTCTTGTAAGTGTGAAAAACGAATAAATAAAATAAAAATGAAAAGTTCAATGAAATTATTTTGTGCCAATTAATGTTTTGTTGCTTTGTTTTTAATTATTTATCCATATTCTTGAAGAAATTGTACGAAGAAATTACGAAGATTATATTAATTATAGAAGAAATTAGTTCTTGAAGAATTTACGAATTGTGATATCATTGAGAACTGCAAGACTTTATCAAAGAAGATATTAACCATTTTGTACGTCTAAAATTGTTCTAAACTTTTCTATAAATTGTTACCTCGAGAGCCACTGGTCTCATCGACATAGCTTAAAAAAAATATTAGGAAAATCCATACTAAAATTGGAAAATTCCAAAAAAAAGAAATCCCTAAATTCACTTAAAACCAAAAATTTTGCATTCCATTTTTTTTAAGACATATTGAAATTTTTTTTTATATTCTTCAAGAAATTCAGAGACTATCACCCCTATTCTAAATTCCCTCGTACAGCTACGTCGGAGATAATCTACGAAAAAGTAATTCTCAATTCCGACTTAACGCTACGAAAAGTGCAAAAATCTACGAAAGAAATATTCATTCGTAGCATATTTGTATTTCATATATTAAAATTTTTAAGGGTAAAATAACAAAAGAACTAGACATAATCAAAATATTAAAGAAATGATATGAAATATCTTACTATTTTTTATTTATAATTACTCTTAACATACTTTTTTCTCAAAATAATATTCAAAAATTATTAGATAACTACTACAAATTTGAAAACAATAAACATCATTCTTATTTAAAAAAAATGAATTCAAACATCAAAGTTGCGATTGCAAATTTAATTTTCTACGAGGGAATTTAGAATTGCTAAAACTTTTTTTTCGTTCTTTCGGAATTTAGAATAGGTGTGTAGGTTTTTTAATCACAAAGATTCGACAAGGATTTTCTCGATTTTCGGGGATTTTTTATTTTCATCTAAATCAAGTAATTTTTACTAGGTTATAATAATTATCGTTTTGAATTATTATTATCGTTTATAATAATACTGACATTTCTGTTGTCAAAAAATTAAAATTGAAACAACTTGATTTCAATTAATTGAAACTAATTCAATTGACTTAGCCGACACCGGGAAATTTTTGAGTGGAATTGAAAAATGTCAAAATCAACCAAGTTGAATTGATTCTCCCGACACCACCTTTAAACAACGTTTTGAAAAATAGGCACTTATAAAAAAAAAATTTCAATTTAACTTGTAAAGTGCTAAAAACAAGCAAATACATTTGTTTGGTAATACAATATATTTATAGCTCAATTTTTTTTTTGAACAATAACTTTTTCACCATCATCAATTCATTAATCAATGACCAAATCAATAACCGTCGGAAAATGCAATTATTTTTGAAAAATTAACGATCGAGAAATTTTACAATTCACCGTTAGTAGATGCGTCAATGTTTGTTTCAATTTTCAATCATCGTTATGTTGCAAAGCGTTTGTGAAACAGCTTAAAAGAAAAAAACAAAAAAAAAATAAAAAAAAAACTAAAAATAAAAAAAAAACCAAAATTATGTTTTCATAATATATCTAACTTTTTTTTTTAAACAATTTAAGTACATATGAATTCTTTTTTTATTGCATACCATTTTAATCGAAAAGACTTAAATTTATAATACAGAATTAAAAAAAAAATAATTAATAATAATTTCAGTTACATTGTACATTTTAGACATTGTTTTTTTTTTTTTGTATATTTTATTTTATATATTTTTTATCTTAAAAATTTATTTATTTTTTTTTTTCTTTCTTTTATAATTGACAATTCTTAAACATAATTATGATATATACATATTTAAAAAGGAAAAGTTTAAAAAAAATTTTTCTATATGTCTTAAAAAAAATAAATGTAAAATAGAATATAAAAATAATAATATATTTAGAAATAATTTCACTTTTTTAGTTTGATTTTGTGTTAAGTTCATCAAAGTTCAAAAATCTATTTTCATTTGTAATTTCCAAAATTCGTCAAAAATTAACACTTAAGCACATACGATTTCAAAGTCACAAACTATTTAGACAGTATATTTATTCATCAAGTACTTTTACAGTAAATAAACAATTGCATATTCGACAGTTATAAAAAAAAAAAAACATATTTTTTGCAATCTAGCTTAGGTTCAGATAAAAATCGTTCATTTTGCTTTTAGAATTAGAGAGTTCTGCATTGAAAGGTTTTTAATCACGTTAAAAATCCTGTGATTTCCTTCAAAAAAAATTGTGATTAATTTTGAAAAGATTGTAATCCACTTAGAAAAGATTGATTTTGAAGAAATTACATTTATTTTTTGTTGTAAAGCTTTTATTACATTATCCTTCGTAATTCACTTTAATTTATTTTAATATGCTCAAGCTTCTAATAAGCATGTTAAAAATCTAAATAAAAATTAACACTGCAAAACATTAACGGTTTTTTCTTCTCTTACTCACAAAAAGAAAAAAAAAAATTCAAAATTTTCTACAGAATTATGATCATTTTGTTTTCTTCGAATTTTTTGATGTCTACAAATTCAGAACCATAGAAGTTATTAACTCATGTAAAAAAAAAATTTGATAGAACGAGATTTATTTGACCTGTTAAAAATTTAAAACTTTAAAGTTTTTAAAAAAAAATTATCATTTTAAGTTTTTTTTTTTATTTTAATTTACATAATAAGCTTTTTCTCGTTTTTCCCCCTACATTTTGAGTATAATTAATGCAGTTCAAATATTACAAAAATATGCAAAAAACTTTTTATCAAATTCTATTTTAAAACTTATAAATAAGCGCTCATTAATTTTTTCATAAAAAAGGTTTTTCACTATAACTCTTGTTATCAACCGCATATCAACCAATGACCCCTTACAAAAAGCATCACTAATAATTTTAAAGTTTCTATAATTTCATTCTTTTGATTTCGTTTATTTAATATTGCTTGCATCTTGCTTGGTCGAATATTTTTTTATTCAAATTTTAAGAATTGATTTTTTTTTTCTATTATTTTTAAAAGTAATCCGATAAAATTTGTGAATTGAAAAACTTTATTCCTCATTTTTAAAAACTCGCCAAAAGAGTATAGTACGGTTTCAGTTTTCGGAAAGTGTAAAGCGGACCGATATAATTTAAAAAAAAACCTAGTCCCCAAATTTTGTTACAGAAACTGATAAACCTAGCGGAAATTTTTGAAAGCTACTTTTTTTTTATAGCTTTTGCTATATTTATCATCTAATACAGAATTTTTTTTTGTTGTTACAAAATTATGTTAGTCGTAATTGAGAGTAAGATCTCTTTTATTTTAAATAATTGATTTATGATAACAGATTACTTTAAAATTGCATATATATGGTATAGCTACAGCATGATTTCTTTACACAGCAATTTGGATACAACAACTTTACTACAATGTAGATTATTTTAGCAGCTACACATGTTTGTATATTTAAAACACCTACTTTATACACTTTCACACCTATTCTAAATTCCCTCGTAGACTTTCTACGAAAAAAAAGTTTTAGTGATTCTAAATTCCCTCGTAGAAAATTAAATTTACAATGGCAGCTTCGACGTTTGAATTCATTTTTTTAAGTAAGAATGATGTCTATTGTTTTCAAATTTGTAGTAGGTATCTAATAATTTTGGAATATTACTTTGAGAAAAAAGTATTTTAAGATTAATTATAAATAAAAAATAGTAAGATATCTCATATATTTTTTTTAATATTTTGATTATGTTTAGTTCTTTCGTTATTTTACCCCTAAAAATTTTAATATATTTTAATATACGAATATGCTACGAGTGAATATTTCTTTCCTAGATTTTTGAACTTTTCGTAGCATTAAGTCGGAATTGAGAATTACTTTTTCGTAGATTATATCCGATGTAGCTGTACGGGAGAATTTAGAATAGGGGTGTTTATTTACGTAGACGAGCAATATTGAATTCAAAACTTTGTAAATATTTGTGCATATAAACTTGCACACCTATTCTTAATTCCCTCGTAGAACTTCTACGAAAAATTGACTACGCAACGAACAAAAAGTTTTAACGATTCTCAACTCCCTCGTAGACAATTAAATCTGCAACGGCAACTTTGACGTTTCAGTAGGTACAGGTACGAGTAAATCGTAAATGTCGTAAAAAAAACTTCTGATATGTGAAAATAATACAATGTAAAATTTCTGAACACATTGTGTCGAAAATACACAATGTATTTTGTTTACAATTCCGATTGCGCCAAAATGAAATGTAAAAAATTTAAATTTTTAAACAATCTTTGAAAAGTATAAATTAATATTTACTTACTTTTCTTCCATGGTTTTTCTTTTTAAATTAGGGACTTCACCACCACAAAAAAAAAAAAAAAATTCAACTGGATTCCCAATCGGACTTCGCAAAATTCAAATAACTTTTAATTTTTTTATTTGTGTATCCCAAAAATTTACGATACTCAATTTTACAACACGCGTCGTGAAAATATGTCGCGAATACAATGTAAAATGAATTTACGATCATGAGACAATGTAAAATTTTTGTATTTTACATTTACGATCATGCGACATTGTATTCACGACGTCGCAAACACATTTACGATGTCAGGGTACCTAATAGTTTTTGAATATTATTTTGAGAAAAGTATTTTAAGATTAATTATTAATAAAAAATAGTATGATATTTCATATCATTTCTTTATTATTTTGATTTTGTCTAGTTCTTTCGTTATTTTACCCTTGAAAATTTTAATATACGAAGTACAAATATGCTACGAATGAATATTTCTTTCGTAAATTTTTTAACTTTTCCTAACGTTAAGCCGGAATTGAGAATACCATTTTCGTTGACTATCTTCAATGTAGCTGTACGAGGGATTTTAGAATAGGAGTGTTGTTGAACGCTTGACTTTGTAGTTGCAATCCATCAAAAATTCCGAAGAGAATAATGTTTAATGTCAAACATTACAGCATAACAACAATTTTAAGTCAGGGTAAATGTGTTAGTTTTCGCATTAAAACTTCATAACAATTCTCATGAAATGAATACATACATACACCGGTATTCTAAATTCCCTCGTAGACTTGCTACGAACAACAAGTTTTACCGATTTCAAATTACATCTGCAATAGCAACTTTGACATTTGAATACATTTTTAAAAGTAAATGGTTATTATTGTTTTAAATTTTGTAGTAATAATTTTTGAAAATAATTTTAAGAGAAAAATATTTTAAGATTTTAAGATTAATTATAAATAAAAAAAAATTGTAAGATATTTACTACAACTAGTTGTTTTGTTATTTTTTCCATCAAAAAATGTTTGAAAAGAGATTTAAATATTTTTATAAAACAAATTTAACTTTGATTAAATATGTAATTTTATTTGGAACTTATTTATATGTACAGAAATGAACTAATCACTAAATAATATGAAGTACGAATATGGTTCGAATCAATAATTTTCTTTCATAAATTTTTGCAATTTTCGTAATGTTAAGTCGTAATTCGATTTGCTTAATAAAATAAGAATCGCTTTTTCGTAGATTATATCTGACTTAGCTGTATGAGGGAATTTAGAATAGGTGTGATAATTTTATTCGGTTAAAATAATCAAAACTGATATTTGAAATTTGAAGAACGATAAGAACAATTTTACTAAACATCTTGCACTAAATTTTATATTTGGTTTAGATTTATTAATATTATTTAACGATTGGCGATATAATTTAAAAATAAATTTAAGTACATATTATATATATTTATTATATGCATGTGTGAGAATGTGTGAAATTTAATTCGGCAACTATATTTCTGTTTTGTCAAAAAGGCGGATGACAAATAATAATTATGTATGCATTTAGGAATTAAGAAGACGGAATAGGTTTGATTAGTTTTTTTTTTTTTTGATTTTGAAGAAATTTTAAAAATAGTTATTTTATACATTTAATGCAATTTTTTTTTTTTTGTTTTTAAAAAGTTAAATTTTACAATAAATTTTTTAAGTTATTTTTCTCTCTTAAAAGAATCTATTATGAAATATATCTACGTCTTACAAAAAAATTAAACTTAACCCTTACTAGTTTTTTTTTTTTTATTTAATATGTGTTTGTATATTTAAGATACAGATATATATTTTTGTGATACAGATACATTTTTATAATTTTTTATAAATACATATAAATTTCTTATACTTTATTTTTTTTTATATTACCTTATATCTTTAAATTTGCTTTTGTTTCTTAATTATTTTTATACATAGATAAATTTGTTTTTATTTATTTTTTTTGTTTTTTTTTTTTTTGTTTATTAATTTTTATATAATCTCTTAAAAGTCATGAATGTGCTAATTTTTTTGTTTTTTTATCTCTTAATTTATGTATACAAATATATAATAAATTATAAATAAAATTCTGTTCAAATAAATGAACAAATGTTCATAATATTTATTAAAAAAATTTGGATATTACATGCATTTATAAAAATAATTGTCATTCATCGTAAAATATACCTAACAAAAAAAAATGTTAAAAAAGAACAATTATTAAAAATATATATACACTCATCTTCCGCAATTAAGGTGATTTTTATATCACATTTATAAAATTGCTAATTTATTTGAATCTATACTATCATTTTTGAATATGCAAAATTTTAATGTTACGACATAATTTACATACAATTTGATTTACACTGCCCTATTTTTTAATGTTTGTGTATATTAAGCCAGTGAAATTAGGTATATTTAATAGTAGAATTACAGAAACATAAGCGCTGGAATTCGAAAATAAAGTTGAAAATATAACCGTTATGTACTCAATATTGTTGAAATTAACGTATAATACATACATTCCTTAACGATAAAATAAACCGAAATTTGTGTAATTGAAAAATAAATATTATTTATTAGCTTACAAAAGTTCCAACAAATTTAATATAAAATGTACTAAAAATATTGAGAATTTGATCGGACAGATTGATCATAGCATTGAATGTTAATTCCTTTAAATACATTAATTTGTACATAAATTGCAATTTTTAAAAAATAAATAATTCAACCTAAATATAATTTGAGTTATTATATGAAATTTTGTATTTTTTATATAGAACTTTATAGTAATGTTGTTTCTATGTACATCATATATAATATAATATAAAAGAACATTTTTCACAATTAGAAAATAATATATTTTCAAATAAATTCATAAATCAAAAATTTTAAAAATATATTTACATATATAAAATTAAAAAAAAGAGTAAGTACATATATTGAGATCCATTTTATATGCTACTTTAAAATTATTATTATCATTAAAAATTTTTATCTCTAATAGATAGTAACTAGCGCTTCTCAGCGCGTCTCCTTAAAAAAAATTAGCACGTCTGGCTATTCGTGAAGATTTTTTTCAGGTGATGTCATTTTTGTAAAGTTGGTATAGACATTACAATTTTTTTTTTATCAAAATTTATAAACATAAATATATTGTATGAATTGTAATAAATTTAATCAACATATTTGGTTTAACCTGCATTAACATTACAAGTAACTGAAATTAAAATTTATGAAATTCCTTACGTTTTTTTTTAAAACATATGAAAGTTTTCAGGTACATAAACTTAAATGTTTGTATGTACAATTTTTTTTAAAACATGAAAAATTTCAGGTACCTAATCTAAAATGTTTTTATGTAAGTAAAGTATATAGAAACATGCATATCAATATATACTCATTTTTTATCAAATATAAATTTAAATTAATTATCAGTTTTTTCATTTATGTTTGTTAACAAATAAAATTTTAAAGAAAAAACTAGACATGATACCCTTTCGTAGGTAAATTTAGAAATGATACCAAATTGCTATCACTTCGTTTGCTACGCTTTCAAGAATTGCCAAACGTAATGATTTTTACAACTGACATCACGTCGAATTGCCCACAAGGCGTCAATATCACTTTTGAGCCTTCAAGAATAGCCAATCATCAATTTTGTGATGCTAAGAATCAGGGTGATAATAACGATTTTGAAAGATTATGGCAACATATTTTAAACTTCAGAATGAACTTTAAATGATCAATTATATTAAAATATATATATGTACTATTTAATTTCAAAAATTTAAAAATTGATATAGAAACAAGATTTCACCATCACCTCAGATTTATTTTGGAACCTTTACTTTTATGTTATGAAGTTAATGTTATCTTTTTATCCAAAAATTTAAAAAATTGATTTTCCATGTTATGAAACCATACCTAAAAATGTAAATAAAATTGTTGGAAAAATTTTAGCACTTTTTTTTTTAAATATATACACATTAATATACATATATAATACATATGCAAATGGATTATTTACTTGTTGACGAAATTTTATTTTTAAATGATTATTGTTAATACAATTTACTATTGGTATCTTTGAACATATATGTTAATTCAAATTTTTTTTAATATTTCTTGGCTATTTTATAATTCCAAATACATTTGTACATATTATATATTACTTAAGCTTTTAAATGTCGTTTTATAATATGTAAACTAACTTTTCTATACACATATATATCAATGTCTATTAATTTTAATCAGTTTTTTTTTTTTGATTATGAATTTAATTCAATTCGTTTGATTTTTCAACATACATATTTAATTTTTTTAGGCTATATGCAAGACTTTCAGATGATAATAACAAAACTTTCTACAATATTTCTTTTACTTAATAAAAAAAACTGTTTATATTTATTGTAATATATTTTGTTTAATTTCAGTGCTAAAAAATATACTAGAATAAAATCAAAACAAAAAAAAAAATTTAAATATAGTAAACCAAATATAAAATACATATTACATTTTGTAGAGTTCTTTTATCTTATATTAAACAAAACTAAGAAAAAATTTTTTAATGGAAACATAACTATAAATTTGTCTACATAATTCATAATTTCTCAATTAAGTTTTAATTATTCATGCCTATTATCAAAATTTTTATCGTAACGCGATGACACAAGCGTATCGTTATCGTTTTGTTTTCATATTGTGAAATGATACTCGATAAAAACGTAATATGAAACGAGAAAACTTTTTTGTTTTTACGTTAAAATGATAAATAATTTTAAATATGTATTGCTTTATTTTTTGGTTGAAATTTTTTTATGTCAAAGTGAGAAGACAATCAGTTAATTTAAATTTTTCATATTAAACAAAACGGTTGTCAACGGAATTTTTTTTTGATGATGAAGAAGCAGAAATATCGCAATAGAATGAGCAAATAACTTTTCGAAGAAAAATAATTAGAGATTTTTCGGAACCTCTGCAATGCATAATTTATTTCATTGAAATTTTTTTAATTTGTTTTCTTTTCCAATTTCGTTGAACATTTTAGAATATTCAAAGATGTATTCAAACATTTTTAGCTGAAATTGAAAGCAAATTAAGAAATTGAAAAATAGAACGAGCTATTCCAAATGTAATTACTTACATTTGGAATAGCTCTTACATTACTTACTTAACAGCTTAAATTAGAGCTATTCTACATGTAATTAATTAGCAGTTTAGTGCACTATTATTTTATAAAATTTATTAATTTTACTTAATTAATTTTGTTTGAAATTACTTACATGTTTTTTTGAATAAAAACAAGTGCTGCCTTCCAAAATTTAAAAAAAAAGAATGATGGGGTAGTTGATAAATACGATAAATTTTAAAGTTCATAATACGAAAGTTTATCGTTTACATTAGAAACAGTACGATAAAAAAAAATATTAAAGCCGATACATAATTTTGTGATAATATCGTACAATAAATACATTTGATAATAGACATGATTAAAACACATCATATTTTATTTAAAATAAAATAATTTCAAAAGAAGAATGGCTTGTTCATATTATTTCAATTTGTTTCTGTACAAATTTATTTTTAAAAATATAAATACATTGATGATCCACTTAAAAAATTGGTTTATAAATTATAAAACTAAATGATAACTGATCGAATGGCCTTCGCTCTTTCAATCGCTAACATTAAAAAACAAAATTATGTTTTTAAAAAATCATAATAGATTAAAAAAAATATATATATTTATACATATATATATTTTATGTTTATTAAAAATATAAAGTTTTTATTTTATTCAACAATATTATTTGTTTTAAAATTTTGTGATCAGCTAAAGATTGAAATTAAAATAACTTTTGATTCGTAGATTTAAAAACAAAAAATTTTATTCTAAACTCTGTTTGTTTTTAAAACTGAATAAACAATTAAAATATTTTAGAAATAAATAAAATTTTATATAGTATATATAAATGGTTTATATAGTTAAATATTTTTCGAAGAACGACTTGTTCTGATTTGCTATTAATTTTATAGTTGTACATAATCTATTTTTAGTACATGAATCATGTATTGATATTTTTTACATAAAATTAAGAATTTTTAATTAATTTAATGATAATTGAAAATTTTCGTTTCATTCATCATTGCCAATTTAAAGGCTTATACTTTAATTATTTTATAAATTTATATTTATGCATGATGCATAGGAAATTCACATTTTTTTTATATATATTCTTAAGAAATAAAGCACGGCTTTTGAGACTTCTTTTTTAATTATATAATGTTTAACTACTTCTATCAACAGTAAAAATTATATTTCCAATTTTTATTAGTTTTAATTTTTAATATTATTTATAGATATATATGTTTAGTTAATAGCCTATGAATAAAAATATTATTATATATATATTTTCTTTTTATAATTTAAATTCAAACAGCTATGGATTATGTATTGTTCGTATATCGTTTTTCTTTATTACGTCCTGTTGTTCTAATCGAGGCATTATGAATACCTACACCTTGCGCATTATTAATATCATCTAATGCTCGAAATCTAACAAAACCATGTTCAGCAACTAACATACTACCACTGTTTGCACTATCGCCACTTATACTGCTACTACCACCACCACCTCCATTGGCACCACCGCCGTTATTATTTCCATTTATTATATTGTTACTATTACCAATGTTACTATTAAGAAAATTTTGCTGTTTTATTGAGTTAATTTCATTATTACCAATTAAACCATTTGTTGTTATGTCAGTCAAATTACCACCGCTTGTACTACTAGTTATACCGCCAGTAACATCATTACCGCTGCTATTACCACTACAATGGCCATTTATTAAATTTGTGCGTTCCGCTTGACTATTACCTATTAATAACATTTCATCATCAGAAGGTAATACAAACTGTTGTTGTTGTTGTTGTTGTTGCTGCTGTGATGGTTGTGGTTGCGGTTGTGATAATTGTGTATGATTATGAATTATACCTGTTGTCCCACTAACACCATTCACCATTGGACCACCAGGATTAAGTGCATTAATACGTTCCAACGAATTTCTCGAATTACTTCCACGATAAAAATTACTATTTCCTTTTGAATTCATTCTTCCCGAACTATTATTACTACTACGATGTGATGAACTAAGTGTCTGTACACCAGATGGACGATGATGGGAATGTGATGAAGTTGATGATGAACTACTGCCATTGCGTCCATGTATATGATTTGTATTCGTTGCATTTACTCCAGACCCAATATTATTTAAGGTTCCACTTTTTCTAACACCACAATTTCTTCTATCAAAAGAATTATATTGTGAGTAGCCCCTTATATTACTTTCATTATTACTATTATAGTGACCGCCAACTCCACCACCAACACCTCCCCCACGACTATTTGCGCAGGAATGTGTTGAATTGGAACTACGACGCTCTGGATTTTCATAGCTTGATCGATCTAATTTAGAAGTATTGTGTTTCTGTTTATGATTTAAACCACCTACACCTGTACCACTATTGTTATACTCATTTATTCGTGAATGTGATCTTTCCGATTGAAAATTAGGACGTTCAAGATTTTGAAAATCATAATTTTGATCGTACGGTATTTTTCTATTATTAGTTGAACCGCCACTAGTAAGATTTAATGGTTCAGAATAACAATTATCCAAATTTGATGCACCAGCTGTAGAGTAATGTAGCTTTGATCCTCGTAATTCAAAATTTGGATTTTCATAATGATCGGTAGCAGAATCATTATTACCTCCACTTAAAAAATCTGAATCTATTTGACTATGGTTTGCACTGTGTCGGCCAGAACGTAATGAACTGGTTTCATAAGACCTAACAAAATCAGTATGACTTTGTTGTTGTTGATGAAAATCATTTAAGCGTGATGTACCATTACCAGGGCCTAGTTGGTTTGCATTATTAGCTCCACTGTTATTTGAATTTTGCAAAGAATTCAAGGCAAAATTATCATCATAAATTGGTTTTCCTGTACGTAATGTGTAAGTATGCAAATTTGTATTTGCATTACATACGGCAGGATAATCAGTTTCAAAATGTTCTTGACTAGAACTTGATGTGCATGGAAACAACGCGAATCCGGATACATTGTGATGATTGTCGTGACTACTACCGCTTGAAGTACCACCAATATTTTTTTCTCTTTGTAATACACCCGGTGTGCCCCCGGTTTTCAATCCTGCTACCCAAGACATCAACCATATGATTGCAATTTCAATTAAACGTAGAGAAAATTGGTATCCCCATTGCAACCAATCAACTTCCGATCCTCCTGTAGTCATATTAATAGTACGTGTTGTTGATATAGAAATTGCTCCAAATATTTGTAATGCAGCTAATAAAACAAACAATAGAGCTGTTGCTATTGTTATATGTATGGCATATGATAAATTTTGATATCCATGGATATAATTCTGAGATTTGCTACGTAAAACACGTTTTAATATTCTATAAATATATAAATAAAGTAATCCTAAACTGAGACAAACAAAAATATAGATTATTTGACATATTAATGATAAAACTCTTGGTGGCGGTGGTGGTATTGTTATTGGTATTCCATTATGATGTGTACCAAAATTTCTAATTCCATTAGCTCCACCATTTAAAATTGTATTACGATATTGTTGTTGCTGTTGTTGCTGTTGTTGATAATAAAAATGCAAATGACTATTTTGTGTTGTTGTATAGCTCTCAACTAAATGCAATGTAACACAAAGAAAAACGTGAACCAAACTACCAACCAAAACTGTTAAAGGTCTAATTAATGCAGAATATCGATTTGTTTTATGATTTAAAGATCTAATCAACAAAAATAAAATTAATATCGAAAAAGCTATAGTTAAAAATGTTGCCGGTAAATTTAATAATAATTCCGATATGAAAATTGGAAATGATGAATGAATATTATATGCATCATAGATTAAATAAAATATTCGAGCTACACATATTGATATTAATATTAAATGAATCCATACAAAATATGATTGACTGAATAAATGTGATAACTTATTATAAAAGATCATTTTAAATATTGAATAAACACCTAACATAGTAAATAAAATAACTGATAAATAAACATGAATATTCCATGCAATATCCCACGTAGCAGCAGCATTACTTTGAGCTGTTGATGTAGCACCATTTGTTTTTTTAGTTTCTTTTGCAGCAGCAGCAGCTTGATAATGACTATTACCACCAGATGGTAATGAAGTCGTTAAATGAATAAAATTTTTATCATTTGCTAAATTATGAATTATTTGTGTTGAGTAACTATTTTGTAATGAACCAACCCCATTAGCACCAGCTGCATTACTACCAATACTTGCACTAGAGCCAGATGTTATATGTGGGTTTTCTGTAGATTTACCATTAATTTTTATAGTTAATTGAGTTTTTGGTTCATCAATTTCTTTATGTTTATTTCCAAAAATTGTACCACCAGATGGAAATATATCATCAAAGTCGTCATCATCATTTTCCTCCGAAGATTCGTCAAGTATAGAACTACCACCATTGGAAACCGGTCTTTCTAAATTACCATCTCGATTATCTTTACTTTGATTAATGTTTGCACCAGCATTTTCAGCATTGTTAGATTTACCATTGAAATTTATATCTTTAAACTTGTCAGTCGGTCGGCTAGTAACCTGTTTTAATAAAACTTCAGGAATATCTTCTTTTTTACCATTAGAACCAGATAAGATTCTAGATATATTTGGCACACGATCACCATTTATATTAACATTTGTTTCGGTACCTGTTGCACCACCATTACTTAATTGAATAACACTTGTAATTTCACTTTCATTATTTCCATTATTTAAATCATTTCTGGGATCAATCTTATTGTTCACCTTTTGTGAAGGTGTATTTAATGTCTTTTTACGTTGTTGGTTATCGTCTGATGTTTTTGTTGAATATGACATTCCACCATTACTTCCGTTCACACTGACACCGCGAGCCCCATTATTATTAGATACTTCTGATGAAGACAACTTCGAATTGATATTCGAATTTTGTGATGAAACTGATGAAGATGCTGAAGAACCAGGATTTAGTTCAGGTGGTCTAAATGGAATTCTTTCATGACCTGGCATTAAACTTGGTGGTGGTATAGGTCTTCTATTAATATATGATTGTTGATTATTGCTGGTACCTGGTGTAATAATTCCACCATCGTTATTCGTTCCACGTAAAGTTGGTTTATCAGCAAAAGGATTTTGATATTCAGGCGGTAAAGGAGGAGTAAAAAATGCTCGAGCTGGTGGTGAATATGATGGCATATCTCCTGGATACATCGAAATTGTTGGTTGACCTTTATTTAATAAATTATGTACTATAATTAAATAAAAATATATTTTTTATACATTAGTAAATTTAATATAGTACAATAAAAACATGAGAAATTAGCGAAAAAGGAATAACAGGGTATGTATTTATTTATCAGAGATAAATAAATAAGATTATAATTTAGTTAAACGATTTGCAAATGATTTATTTTTCATACCAATTCTCCTTAAGGTACAATCAACAAAGTTGTTTAAATGTTAATTTGATATTATGCTATTCAAGCAACAAGATTCGAGAAAAACTCTCTATCTTTATGAATCAGGAACAAATTTGAAATGAAATGTAATTAGATAAATTAGATTCACTTTGTATTTAAAATTACATTTAATGAATTAACTTATTAAAGTTGTAAACAAAATAAAAGATTCTTTATTAATTCATAGATTTAAAACATTGAGGAAATGTCACATAAGACGAAAGTAGTGCCAATTCAAAAATAAATTTGAATTGATTTAAAAAAGAAAAATTGATCAGTTATCAATCACCCTGATTCTTGAAGGCATAGCATACGATGAGTATTACAAAATTGATGATCGGCTATTCTTGAAGGCTCAAAAGCGATATTGACGTCATGTTGTCAACTTGACGTGATGCCAGTTGGCAAAATCATAACGTTTGGCAATTCTTTAAGGCGTGGCATACGAAGTAATAGCAATTTGGCATCACTTCTAAATTTGATGAGGTATTATGTCTAATTTTTTCTTTAAAATTTTAAATGTTAATAAACAAAAATGAAAAAACTAGAAATTATTTCAATGTAATAGCATTTCTTATGTTAAAAAGATTTATTTTTATAACTTTTGACAGCAACAAACACTCAAAAGTAAAAACAAAAAAATTTTTGTAAAAATTATCCAACTTTGCAAAAATTATATCACCTCAAAAAAAAAATATCTTCAAGAATAGCCAAACGTGGTCATTTTTTTAAGAGGAGACGCACTGAGAAGCGCTTCGTATAATGTAATGAAAATTAAAGAATCGGAGTGAATATTATAAAAACGTTAGTCTTTTTAAGATAAAATTATAATCAAAAGTTCCCATAATATTAAAAAGCTTTGATTGAAATTTTATTTTCAATAACAACTTACTTGATGGAGCTGGTGTAGAATTTATAAGATGACGATGCCTATCACGGTCGTGATTGTGATGCCTATTTGGATTAGGATAAGTCGGATTACTATTGCTTTTTAATATATCTGCATTCGGTGCAGATGTTGGTAAAGCATGATCTCTTTCTAAATCCAATTCATAGTTGCGATGATGCAAATTTAGTTGTTGCTGATGGGGAGATTTTTCAGAATACCTAAAATTTAATTTAAGAAGTTTTAATTTATTGATTATATATTTTAAAATAAATTTATTTATGATAATTACCTTAAAGTTGTTAATGGAGGGGTTGCTATTGTTGTCAAACTAGGTACATACGTATTATCTGGTATACTACGTTTTGTAGTTGATGTTGTGCCATATGCAACTTTCATTAATACTGCAGCCACACTTCGTTCTAGATTATCTAGTTTATCTAAATAATGTCCACCACCTCCTCCGCCACTACCGACGCTTCCAATAACAATTGCGTCATTTAAATTTTCTATTTCATCATTGTTATTATTGGAACTTCGAATACTTTTTCCATTATTATTACTATTATTACCGCCATTATTATTAGCTGATACATTTATAAAACTATTGTTTATATTTGACGTTAATCCAACATTACTATATGATCTAAATTGATGATCTAAATCATAACTGCCATCATTTAATGTAATTGGATCAACAATCAGGAGAGCATTTGAGGGTCTTACAATATTTACTTGATTAAAAAATATTAAGAAAACGATATAATATATACAATATTTTACTATATTATTATTAAGTGAATAGAATTTCGAAAAATGTTTATATTTCTCTGCTATAGTATATATTATATTACTTTCTTTATTATTATTAATATTATCCTTATTGTTAATGTCTGTTTTATAATTTATATTACTACAATTATTATTAATACTATTATTAAATTTATTACAGTTTTTATTATATAATTTTAAAGAATTTTTTTCATTATTTAAATGATGATCAGTAAAATATTGCCATTTTTTATCTGTTTTATATTCATTTTCAACTAATTTATTATTGCTATCGAAATTGGAATTATATTTATTTTGATATTTCTGAATATTTTCTATATTTGTATTTTTAATATTTAAATTTTTCGAAAGATCTGTCGATATTATTTTTGGAATTGATAAATAACATTGAAAATTAATATTGGATTCATTAGTTGTTGTTGTTTTGATTAATATATCTTCATTATTAATTAATTGAATTTTGGCAGTATCATTAGTATTGGAAATTGTTTTTTTATTTAATACTTCTTCAGTTATTATATTATTTTGTTGTGGTGAAATTATATCGTTATGTAATTGTGTATTATAATTATTTTTAAATTTAATGTTATTATTTTTATTATCTATTTGAAATTTTGTTACTTTTTTAACTATATTTAAGTTTTTTGTTGTTTTAACATTAGATGATCGTAGACGTTTTTTAGCAACATCACGACGTGGACTTAAACTAATTGAGAATAATGAGTTCTCAAAATGATCACAGCTAAGTTTAATCGACATTTTGTTTTTATTTTTTTTTTTTTTTTATTTTTATTATTTTATAAATATAGACCATATATATCATATATTTTAAGAAGCAATTTAGTAGTACCACAAAAAATTTTTAATTTATGTTTAATTGATATTATTTATATTTAAGATTAATTATATAATATATCTTTGTATTAGTTTCTATTTTGAATGAAGATTTATTCATTTTTTCAAAATATTTTTCTAATAAACTTTTTAAAAGAATTAAAAGTCCACAAGTATATTTTTTCAATTAAATTCTATATTTTTTGTTTTTAAGATTTTGGCACAATCACTTCATTGCTCTATTCTGTTTTTTTTTAACATAAATATTTGAATATTATGGGGGTTTTAAAAATTTTTATTTTCAAAATTATTTTAGGAATCCGAACTTTCAAATTTGATTGAGGATCTAAAATAAAATAGAAAAGAGCATTTATTAACTTTCAAACATTTCTTAAATTTAAAATTTTATATTTCTTATTATTTTAAAAAAAAATCAAACTTACCACTTTTACAAAAGAATACAATATAGCCATGATGTATTAGCTAGGAACAGTTCTGAAGCTTCCATATTTATAAGTGATAATTTTTTTCTGAAATATAAAAATTTCGAACATATTAGAATTATTTCTTTTAATTTAATATTTTAGAATTGATATTGATCTCCAAAAATTTGATTACCATTCTTCTTTATAAATAAGATTTCACTCATTATAAATAAAATTTCTTATCATCCAATAAATGAATTTTGAGAAATATCATTATCGATCAAAAAAATATAAATTTTGAAGCAGCTACATTTAAAAATATTATGATAGGGATTAAGAGAAAATTTTACATTGGTTTACAGAAGGCGTTTGATATAGTCAACAGCAAATTGATAAATTTTATATTAGAGAATGCATTACTATGAAATCCTAGCAAACAGGAAAAGAGCCACAAAAATGTTTTCATATCTAGTAAAATATCTAGTAGAATATCCAATAAAGAAGAAAGAGGATAGAGAAAAGAACTTATGGAGATACAAATGGACAATAAAGGACAAACAAAACCTTTAATTTCACAAAATAAAGTACACCTAAGAAAGGAAAACATCTCACAAATCATAACAATCAACTATCGAATAATAGAACATCACCCCTATTCTAAATTCCCTAAGAAAGGAAAACATCTCACAAATCATAACAATCAACTATCGAATAATAGAAAAAGCTATTCTCAATTCCGACTTAACGTTACGAAAAGTGCAAAAATCTACGAAAGAAATATTCATTCGTAGCATATTCGTATTTCATAATATTAAAATTTTTAAGGGTAAAATAACAAAAGAACTAGACATAATCAAAATATTAAAAAAATGTTTATAATTAATTTTAAAATACTTTTTTCTCAAAACAATATTCAAAAATTATTAGGTACCTACTACAAATTTGAAAAAAATAATCATTATTTTTATTTGGAAATATGAATTCAAACTTCAAAGTTGCCATTCCAGATTTAATTGTCTACGAGGGAATTAAGAATCGCTAAAACTTTTTGTTCGAAGCGTAGCCAATTTTTCGTAGAAGTACTACGAGGGAATTTAGAATAGGGGTGCATGTATCATAGTTTAAATACCAGACTATATGAAAGCCAAACTAAGGAACAAGCAAATTAGTAATCTTTGCAGTCAAATTACAACCGCAACTGGAGAAGTCGAAAAAATCTTGAATAAAATTTAAAAAAAAAATTGCGTTATAATTTAGTATTTATAGTGAGCGATGGTGTGAAATTACACAATAAGGACAGTTTATACTTAAAAAAAAAAAAAATTCAATCTTTATAAATTGGATTAGAGTGCTAGATAAACCGGCATGTTCACTACATCGATCTAGAAAAAGTTAGCCATTCAGTTAAAAAAAAAGAGTAAGATTAATTAGTTTCCTTAAATTTAAATTCGATGAACACAAAGATATATTAGGTGTCAGTATTTGTTTTCGGTGGAACTTCTAAATTATAAGAGTTAAAATATCCCAAAACAGAAAATATGCAATTTTGACATTGTAGGGTGCTTTTCGGTTTTTGTACGTATTTTAATTAAATAAATTTATTCAAACGTTACACTAACTTTTTTATAATGTTTCTTTTAAAACTGCAACTTTATATCGAAATTCGGACAGGAAATCAGAAATAAAAAATTTCTAATCGATCGGAAACAAAGCCTAATTAATTAGGCAGTTTTGGTTTAAAATAAATTAAAAAAAATGTAATTTTTATTAGTTCTAAGCTTTTAAAAAATACTATAATTTTTGAGTTGAGTTTTTTATCAAAAAAAAGATTAAAATTTATAAACCATAATTGACCTCTGCTTAGAAAAAAATATTTAAACGGAGCTTATTACAGTGATTTCGATTGCTTACAATACAACTTCATAAAAATAGATTATTTCTAAAACGAAATAAGTTGGAATGGTTTTATATGAATTAAATATATAAATGTATTCTATAGGTACCTTAGTTTAAAGTTTAAATATAATTAGAAACCAACATTTTTTATTTATAACAGGCAGTCGTTTCACTGAAATTTGAGATGTTATCTCAAAACCTGTATTCATTTATATTTTTGTAGAAGATATAATTTCTCCAAAGATTATTAATTTAAGCTTAAATAGAAAATGTTAGATGAATCATTATAATTAAAAAAGAAATGTCAAAGCAATTAAGGCATCAAATAAAAATAAATAAATCTTGTCATTTTGAAATAACAAAATTGTTTTTAAATTTTGATAGGTGAAAATAGTACTTATTTATCAAAATTTTTTTTAAGTTACGCAATTTTTCGGTTTAGAAGAGTTTCTCTTAGGCAAATGTTTCGCTAACTTACCTCTAAAACCTCGTAAATTTTAAACACAAATCGAAAAAATTATTTTAAATAACTTCAAACTTAAATTACAAAAAACATTTTTAAGCTAGGTATAAAAACCCAAAAACTTTTTCCTCAAATGAATATTAGTGCATATTTTTGTAAAAAACGTGGATTAAAATTACTCAAAAAAAGACAAAGTAAAAAAAAATACCTATACATTTTAAATATATTTTTTTTTTTGTTTTTATTAATCTAACTTAAAATTTCGAAAAGAAGAACCACCTCTGTTTTATTGTTTAGCAAAATTATATGTGGCAGAAAACACAAAAATAAGGGATATTATGTATATTATTACAAAGTATATTATGCATGGTCTTTTTTGTTAACGAACCAATGTTGTTATATGATACATAACAATAAAAATGCAGCTATATAATGATGATGAGCATTAGGATGATACACCATTCTGTATGTATCATTTCATTTCATTTTTTTTTTTTTTATCTTGTCTTTCTTTTTCTTGTGAACACAGAGTTGTCTATACAAAAATTAATAATAAAGAAAAACCAAGGAATAAAAAAAAAAAAAACACAAAACCAGTTTTTACTACTTATTTTGCTTCTGTGTTTTTTATTTATTTTTATGAATCTATGATATCTTCTTTCTTTCACTGTTTTGTTTTTGTACTTGATTGGTTAGCTTTTATTATGAGTTTCCATGTAATAAATATTAACTTGATTTATACACAGTTCCAAAAAAAACAAGTCGAAAAATTTAAAAATCTACAAAGAAAATATTCAATTTCTTAAATGGTTGCTTCTTAATGTGTGTGAAGAAGCAGAAAGATATTACATATATATAAACAGTGCTACTGTTAATTAAATTATGGCTAAAAAATAAGTCGGACACATGTATAGTTGTTTCAAATTCTGCTCCCTATATTAATTTTATTAATTTCGGCTGTAAGATTATTACATATTTTACAAATTAATTAAATCGAAAAAAAAAAAAAAATTAAAATAAGTAAAAAGATATAAAAAAAAAATAAAACTGATTTTATGGTTCGGGAAATTATTTCACCTAGTATTTCAGATTTTTCAATTTATCATATGTGTTATCATGATCAACTGTTGGTAGTCGGGTTCATGTTCATAGTTATATTTAAAATTGAAATCACAATGCGGTTTCAAAACTACACTGCACAAAGATTTCTGTAGTTTCGAATTCGCATTACTATAAATATCAGAAAATAATTAAAACAAAAACCTTTCCTCAGATTTTTCTTTATAAATTTTTTAGCAAATTTTCGTAATATGTATCTTGTTTAAGATATATGTAATTTTTTTAAACTGTTTTTGATGTTCATATGTTTAATGTTTATTTTTTGTAATTTAGAGTTTTCACTGTCCTTTATCATTCTAGATTAAAAGGTCCACTACAATATGATTGACAAATGCAATTATTTCATTTTGTAAATGATACTGAACGCATCATAGGATTGAATTAAAAATACTGCAATTACAGTAATTGTTGTTGCATTTCTAATTATAGCATAATCTCATCTCTATATATTAATAGATTGTTTTAAATTTATATTATATTAATGTATATATTAATATGACAAAAGTTAAAAGCAATTTTATATTGTTCAGGTAGGAATAACAATTTCAAGTCAGCATTAGTATCCGGATAGTATATGTTTTTTAAATATGAGATAAATTCTTAATGAATTTTTATAGTTCTGTTAAGCTAATAAACCTGTGTATACTATTAGTACATGTTGGAACAGTGGGTTATATTATATTCGTGTAATTAGAATTGATCTTAATAAATTTCACATACACTTTAAACATAGATAGTCCGTATAGCAGGCCGTATAACATGTGGAAACATCTTAGTTCTATTCTAATTCTATTTTGTTTATTAATAATAATTTTATATTTGAGTTATATGGTATTCTATACCTGTGAATTATATTATTCAATTAACTTATTTTTAAAATTTTTATTTTAATTTATTTTCAATTAGAATATATGTAGTTACTAATTATTAATGAATCCACTTATTTGAATTCAATGGCGAATGGTAGCTGAGTCGAGTCGAAAACCAGACAACAACATATGTGATCGCTAATTAAAAATGATTGGATAAAGGAGATTTGTATAAAAAGAGGATCTGATCACTATAATTTTTTTTAAGCGCTATCTGTTCAACTGTTAGGCTAATAAGCCTGTCTATACCATAGGTACATGTTGGAACATAGGATCATATTATATTTGTATTATTAGAATTGTTCTTATTGAATTTCACATACAATTTAAACATGAGATAGTACTAGGACTTACAACATGTAGAAACGTCTTAGATTTTCAATATTTACAATTCTATTTTTTATTTATATTGTAATATTTTATATTTTACTTATATGGTATTCTATATCTGCGAGTTATAATATTATTTAAATAAATTATTTGTTTATATTTTGCATTTGTTTATATTTTTATATTAAAGTATTTTTTATTAAAGATTTATAATTATTAATTATTGATTATGCCATTAATTAGAACCCAATGGCGAATGGTAGCTGAGTCGAGTCGAAAACCAGAAAGTTTTTTCACTTTCACTAGAATTCGAACCCGGGCCCTTCCGCATGAAAGGTCGGCACTTAACCACTGTGCCACCCAGCTGTTAAAACAGGAAGAAGCAATTTCTACCTGATTTGAAAACCTTTGTCGATTCGGTTTCCCCATAAAAACACACGGATTTATTAAATACTGGACAGAGAATAATCAAAAAAGAAAGGAAGAAAAGCATCATTTGAAAATGGAAAACCTGATGACTTACAATGTTGTGTTACTTTCGCATTAGGTTGTTTTGCTTTTTTGTTTTGTATTTTTGCATAGGTACAGTTTAATGTTACATTCGAATATTTTTGGATATATTTTATTCGATAGCTATTTTACGTACCTACAATCTTGTTTTTATTTTATTTAAAATTAATTTTTATTTTTTTGAAACTTAGGCAAGATCCGGGATGCGAAAAGTATAAGAGTACATCTTGGTAATCAAAGAGGCCGTTGAGAAGTAACAGAATATTTAAATATTATAGGACACCATATTTTCGAATATATCATCCGCATAATTTAAAGATGATGAGACAATTTTTAAAATGTGCTCGACTATGGTACAACTAATAACCCTAATAAGAGTGAAAAAAGTCAATTCTGATGACGAAATAAAAAGAAACTATTACAGTGTTACGTCACAATTTCAGGAATTTTTTATTTTAAGATATTAAAACATATTTCTAAGACCATTTTTTTCATTTCATATAAATACATCTATCTGTGACTACACCCCTATTCTAAATTCCTTTAAATTGGATAGGTACGCTACGAACAAAAAGTTTTAGCGATTTTAAATTTCCTCGTAGACAATTTAATCTGCAATGGCAACTTTGACGTTTGAATTAAATTTTCTAAGTAAAAATTAAATTTTGAAAATTATTTGGAAATATATTTTGAGAAAAAGTATTTCAAGACTAATTATAAATAAAAACAAAGTTAATTAAAAAATTAAAAAGTATATTTGAACTTTTTTATTTATATATATGTACAGAATTGAATTGATCACTAAATAATATGAAGTACGAATATTTCTTTTATACATCTTTGCACGTTAAGTCGAAATTGCGAATAGCTTTTTCGTACATCTCTCTCTGACTCCATTTAAAAAAAAAAAATAGCAAATGAAAAGCAAATTCTTCTTCTTCATACTTCTAACTATTATTAAAATTACAAACATTTTTTCTGAGTTGCAAAATCAATATTATCTGGGGTAGTGATTAGTGGCGCTGATTTCTCGACGAATAATTTTGTTTAACTTTGGTCTTTCCTAATTTTTTACATCCTTAAGCTATTTATTTCCTTGAGGAATTTTACTTTATATTTACACAAAATATGCAGTATAAAAATGTATAATTTACATGAATATTTTACAAGAAAAGCACATTTGCAAAGGCTAATGAACCATTAAGTTCAAAAACACGAAGTTTTTCCTTCTCCTTAAACTTTAAGATAAGGATATAGTCTCTGGTTAGTTGTTTATTAGTAAATACATTTAATTTTTACAATTCAAATCCTACAATCAAATAAAGTTCTTATTATTACCAAAATATGAAAAAAATTGATGTTCAGGACCCAGTAATATAATTTAAGTACCTAACTATTTATTTTATTTATTCTTTTATTTTTTATTAGTACAAAATTTTGATAATTAAACTTTTATTGAAAAGTACATAACACTTTCCATAAAATTTAAAAAAAAAAAATTCATTAAAACTTTTAAATTGAGCAATTTTTGAATGATCATTCAATTTTTTTTTTTTAACAAAATGCATCTTTTGATTTATTAACAGTTAATTAAATGCATTTTTAATAACAATTTTTTTAATCATTTATTATAAATAAAAACAAAACTATAAAAAAAATTGTTTAAATTCAAATAATACTAAACTAATTTGATATCTAGGCACCTATAGTATATAATATTAATTCATGTTATGCCAATTCAAACAATACTTTTTTTTCGAAATAAAATACAACTTATTGCCTTCCATGTAACTCCATTCTTCCATTCCACAATAACACACTTTGAAGTGTGTGATAAATACATATTAGGTTTAAAAAGATCAAATTTAAAATTACTTATTCTATTTCTATAATTATTTTAAGAAATTTAATAAACAAAAATTAATTTGAAACATTAAATTCTATATTTAAATGACTGTTTGTAATTTTGACGTTACATACTTAACGTCAAAATTACAAACATTTTACATTTTTTTTTTATATATAGATAATTAAAAACAAATTGAACACTAATATAATAATACGGAGATGATAATTACGATTTCCTACACAATATATATGAAAATTAAAATTTCCTTAACTTTCTATATTTACTTTTATTTTTGAAAGTAAGAACTATTTGCTCCAGTAAACGAAAGGGCTTAAATATAATATCAAATGTATAATAAGACCAAATATAGGATTAAAAAAAAAAAAAAATTATTAGTTAGAAATATTACTTTTGGAATATAATATAGGTATTAAAATTTTATTTAACGCACTGATATTGATTTAACCTTTGTGATCCAGTATTTTTTCTTTGCCTCCTGGTAATTACTATCCACTCAATATTATTGAAATTTTTTTATACCTAAAATATTTTTCTAATTTAACATTAATAGGTACTTCATCTTTAAATAAAAAAAAAAAAAAAGGTAAATTGCTAAATGTAGGTATAGACAATAATATATTATAATTTAGATAATGACAAGTTATGTTCTTTTTTTTTTTACAGATCATATTGTAAAAATTTTAATATAACCTATTTAACCATTTGGCAGGATTAACAGCCAGAATCAAACTTAATTTTAAATGTAGGTACGTTGTACCTACCAGTTAAGGTTAGAAATGAAAGACAATCACAATATTGATAAATATAAAGAAATATTAATTTTTATCAAGCCGCGTTCTAATATCTTTACATAAAGATTATGTATAAACTGTAAGAATATAATATATAACAAATTATTTAAAAAAAAAAAAAGGAATAATTTAAAATAATTATACATTTAGCAAAACATTTAGTAATTTAAAGGAAATATCCATATTGACAATTTTGAATTTAACCAGGCATTTAATAATTTTTTTTAAATAAATTGAATTTATAGAATAGTACCATTAATAAGGGAAAAAACCTAACAAAGATTCTTTAATAAATAACAGAACTTGTTATATTATATACAATATATTATATATAGTTACTTAAATATAAATGCAATCTTTTCCTTTTAGGAAAAAAATATATAAGTATGTATATTTCGTAAAATATATACTAAAAAAAAAACAAACCGCATATCCCCTCAAAAACTTCACAGGGAAATGTTAATAGGTATATTTCACTTTTTTTAACTGATATTTTTTTTTATAAATAGAAAATATAAAATATGTATGTAAAAAAGTTGGAAAGAAAAAACACATAAATATGTGTACTGCGTAGATATATACGTATGTACATGCTGCAATACAACAAAAAAAAAAAAATATGTATTGCAATTTATTAAGATATACCTTCCAAATATATGTTTAAAAAAAAAATTTTCAATTTGAATTAAATTAAATCTAATTTTTAAATACATTTATTAAGACAAATTGATATTATTATTATTATCAGTTAATAAATCTTATAATTGATCAGTCCATACTTTGTGAATATAATTTAGTTTTTTTTTTTCTTCTTTCTTGCACCTTAAAAAATATTAGGGTCAGATTTAAAATTCTCAAAAATTATTTTTTTTTGATACAAATTGTATGCGTTTGTGTGTTGTTGGTTCCATACGCTACACAACATGCATTATTTTTAAATAAAATTGGTCTATATTGGGGGCTTTACCTGTCCAAAATTCCAGAATCTGATTTGATCCAATATATGTATGTATACATTATAGAAATATATATATATATTTAATATGAAAATCATCTATTTTGAGAAGGAACACACTAACTAATATTTTTCACTTACAATTATTAATATTGTTTTTTTTTTTTTAATAATTTCTAAAACATATTGAAAATATTTTTTTTTAAGATTAAATTTTTAAAAAAATAAATATGGATGTACATACATACATACATACTAAAATTCATTTTGTCATTTCTTTTGAAGTTTCATAATTTTTACGTACAAATGGCTTTTCTCAATTCTCAATTTAATAAGAAAACTATATAACATATGAATATTACAAAACACAATTATTAAAATTTATATTTAATTTATCAAAAAAAAAAAAACATACATTTTTTTTAAATATCTATATTTTTTATTGTAAATTTATAAAAATAAGTATAAAAAAAATTTTTTTTCAGCCAACAAAACTTCTTTCATTTTTTTTTTTTTTTTTTTTTAATAAAAAAGTAAGAAACAAAATCCAAACATAATATAGTAATAATATATATATATATATATGTATATATATCCATACATTATTTTCCAAACACCCATTTCATTTCTTTCATTATAAAAAATTTTTTCCTTAATTCAAGTTAAAAAAAACCATAACTATGCACATGAATGAAAGAAATAGCAACATATTCAAACTGATCCATCATATATTTAATACGTAAACTAATATACTCATCTCTTTCACACACACACACACACACATCTACATACATAATTTGTTTGAATTTTCCAAGAGTGCATATTTTACAAAAACTTCCAATATGAAAGTATACATTTTCAAAAAAAAAAAAAAAAAAAAAAAACAAGAATAACAAAAAAACTAGCAATGTTCAAAAAAACTAAATGAAAGAAAGAGACCCAAAATAATTTGAAGTAATCCATGTTCGCCTTTTTTATTTGTTTTTGTTGGGCTACTTTTTATTGTAATTTGTTTTTTTTTTTTTTGTAGTTAGAATTGCTTTTGTAAAAACATGTTTGAACGAAAAAACATTTTTTTTTTTAGCACAACATGTATACATTCGTTTATACATAATTACATATATACAAAATTAAATACAAAAAAAAAAAAATAAAAAACAAACCAATGTTTATCTATTTCTTTTACTCTTATGGTTTATGAAAAAAACTGTTCAAAACTGTTCAAGTCAACAATGTATTTGTTTTTTTTTTTTATTAATATGTACAAATTTTGTGTACATACCAATAAAAACTTTTAAAATATTATAAAAAAAATTTTCAAATTTTCAAATTTTTTTTTGAAATAAAAACATTTTAATATTTATTTTATTTTTAAATATTTTTTTAATTTTGTTTCAATAATTTTAATACATATTATTATATAAAATACACAAAATTTTTTTTTTTTTTTTGAAAATATTTTATATGTATTTACATGCACGCATGTATTTTTGCATTTTTATATAACTACATACATATATATATGTATTTTGTACACACCTTTCATTTTAAATTTTTGCCTTTTTAAATTATCAACAAAAAAAAAAATAAAAAAAAAAAAAAGTCAAGAAAATTAAAAATTCATGCACCTTTCCAATCCATTTAAAAAAAAAAAATCCATTTACTTAATTTTTACACATAATCCTTTTTATTAAAATACAATATTTTTAACGTATAAAATTTTTTTAAATATTTTTTTGTGGAATTTTTCAACTTTTTTTTTTTTCTTGTATTAAAAAAACCCTACAACAAATAAATATACGCGTATACAAAATTTACGCGAAATATCAGACATTCTTCTTCGCGATTTATGGCCGACTATTTTAGGAACAGATTGAAAATAGGTTTAAAAATTTTTTTTTTTTTTTTTTAATAAAATTAAAATGTATTGTTGTCTCTTTTGTTCCTTTTTATTTTAAGTAATAAAGTATACAATAAATTTTTAATGCTTTCTTTCTTTCATTGTACAACAAAACAAAAGAAATAAACAAAATAGCGCAGCAGTCAGCAAATCAGCAAATCAGCCAGCATTACTCAGTAACTCAGCAAATCAGCAGCAGTGCTGTCACTTCGTTGTTGAGAGAGAGTAGTAAAATTTAAGATAAAATGTAGTATATTAGGTGCAAATGTAGTAGATTTTTTTTTCATGAATTAGTGAACAATTTTTAGGAATTATAAAGAAAAAATTAGACGAAATTATAAATTTTTGAACCTTTATATTATTTTTCTTTTCTTACAAAGATTAAAATTTAAAAAAGAACCAAAAATAACATAAATGAAAATAAGAATTTGAATTCACAAAAGCATAAATTAATAAAAACTTAATTAAAATTTCAACAATTTAATTATTAATTAACAAAACACAAAAGTAAATAAAAATATTAAATCAAAAGTAAAACTATATAGGTATTATTCTTTTTCATTATTATAAAATCACATAAAGTAGTTGTAAATTATTTTCATATATACTTTCCATCTACAAATTTAAGTTTTTGTGCAAAATTTAACAATCCTTCAGAATGTGAAGGTTCCCAGCAAGGCTGTTCAGTCTTTAATAGCTCTCTTGCATACATTAAGTTTTCAATCGTTTTTGTGTTAAGGCTGTTTCTTAGTTTAGTTTTAATTAGGTTAAGTCTAGAAAATTGCCTTTCCGCCTGTGCTGTACTATGTGGCAGAGAACATAGTACTAGCATATACTTCTGAAGATTTGTAAATAGTAGTAGATATTTGTTACTACGTAGTAGATGTTTAAAATGAATAAAAAGTAGTAGATCTGCTACATTTGTAGTAAAGTGACAGCCCTGAATTCAGCAGTCATCACTTTTGTCTTTTTTAATTTTAAAACAGTATTACCATACCCAATTCATACCATGTTTGTTAAACATAATTTCAAAATTTACATTCAATATTAATTAACAAACACACATATTTAGAAATTTATTTATATTTGATCCAGAATTTATAATTTGGTAAAGAATATCAAAGAATATTTTGAAGATATTAAAGTTAAAAAAAAAGTTTGTACATATTTGAAAATTTTTAATAATTCGGATGTTAATTAAATTATTAAAAAAATTTCCGTTTCTCGACACTCAGTAGCCGGACGACCGTCATAATTTAGAAAAGATATTCACTGATTTTTTTTTTAGTAAAAATCTAAATAAAACAATAAGAAAAAAAACAAATTTAAAAAGTTCAACTCTAGTTCCAATCCAACAAATAAATAGCTTCCTAATATTATGGTGCCTCGTTTTGGGAATTTTCTTAATTATACCTCTCTTTCTTGTTATACCTCTTTTTACTTCAAAAACATTTTTTGACAGTCAATCAAAACCGTTTTCAAAGTTAACTAAAACATTTTAAAAAACTGTATTACCTACAACCTTTTCAATTTAAAAAAAAAAATTTTTTGGTAATTTCAATTTTAATTTTGGAAATTTAACTAATTTTTGTCGATTTAGTTACCAATCCATTGTAATTAGAAAAAGATTTCCTTTTTAAATTTTTAAAAAAAGTTTTATATAATTTTGAAAAATTTTTTTATTGGTTTGAAAAAGTGTGTTTGGAATAGGAATAACCATAAAAGTTAAAATGGGTTGCTTTTCATTTTGAAAATGTTATGTTTGACTTTTAAAGGCTGTGATTCACTTTGAGTTAGTTGTGGTGACTCACTATTGAGTAAAACTTGTGGTGATGCGCCTTGATTCGTTGTGACGTGATATATGGAATAAAAGTTATGATTCACTTTTATTTGGTTGCGAAGAAATATGAAAAAAATTATGATTTACTTTTTAGATGGTTACGACACAATATAAAAAGAGATGGGGTTCACGAAAAGTTTTTGATTCGCTTTGAAATGGCTGTGACGTAATATGAATAGGTTTTGATTCACTATAAATAAGTTGTGGTTCACTTCGCATTGGTTGTGTTGTGAGAAATATAAAAAAATTGCGCAGTTTTTCGGAACTGTAAATTTTTATTTAATATAAAAAATAAACAAGTAACTTCATATTAATTAGAATTTCAAAACTAATTAATATTTTTGTAATAGAAAATTAGAAAAGGAATGTAGAATTTTAAAATAATATTCTATATATATGGCAATATTTTTTTTGTACATACTGACATTGTACATTTTTGTACATTACACATGAGACAAATGAGAAAAGTATAAAAATTGGAACGAGATAACTATTTTTTTTATTTATACTTTTATATTTCATTTAGATAAAAATTGAAAAAAAATATACAGATAGATTATAAAAATTTTAAGTGTTAGAAAGAATAAGATAATTTGTTTTTATAAAAATAAATGCAAATGTTTCACATATAAAAACAAATGCTAAAAAGGTAATACATATAAATGGTATATATAACAAAGTTGCCAAATCCGGAATATAATTCCCCAAAACTTGATGTTGTTTTGTTATACATTTGAATAATTTTTATTTTGGATAATTTTATTTCAGGATATCCAACTTTTAATTCAGCTAAACTGAAAAATGTTCCAAAAAAAGAATTAATTTTTAAAAATTTTAAAATTTAAATCCATTAAATTATTGTTTTTATATGAAAATATCTTTTAATGTAAACAATTCAATTAATGTTAACAGATTAATTTTGTTCAAATTTTATTTGTCAAACTGTCAATTGAGAAATTCCCTTTAATTTTGTTTTTCTTATATTCTTTATTTTATTTTAAATTTGTATTTTTTTAATTTAATAAATAAAAGTATATGAAATGTTAATATTTAAAAACTTATATTAACTCTTTCTAAATTATTGTAGGTTATGTAATAGTTATAAAAAATTGTACGAGTATATATGTTGAATTACATCAAATATATACTTACACCAAAATTGGGCCAAAAAAACCAAAATTTTTTCATCGGCAATCCTGATATGTACACGAAATTTTGACAGATACAACGATGTTAAAGGTGGCGTCGGGAAAATCAATTCAACTTGGTTGATTTTGACATTTTTCAATTCAACTCAAAAATTTCCCGGTGTCGGCTAAGTCAATTGAATGATCAAGCTGTTTCAATTTTGATTTTTTGACAATAAAAAATAATTTAAACGAAAAATTTTGTTTAGTGTTTAGACCAGTCCGGTGCAAACTTTTTTGACATTCGGGCCATTCTTACAACTTGGGTATAGCAATGGGCCGCATGAAATGCTATGATTAATAACATGAATTTAGAAAAATATATATAATATGTATATTTAAATTTAAATACAAAATTATTTTATTTTATTCATTAGCATGAAATTCCACAAGAAAATAATATCCAAAAATCTTAATTTTGTATATGGTTGGTATGGTTACAAATATTTTTTGTGGTTACTATTGCTAAGTTGCAAATTTTTTGTCTGTTTTAAATATTTTTTCCTAATGATAAAAAAATATATATAAATGTACCAAAATTTAATGTTGATCTTGTGTTTTTTGTGAATAATGAATTGCAGTTTAATTAAAAAAATTGTAATTTTTAAGTTTCACATTTATATTTTTTAACAAGTACAAAATATCTGAGACGCAAAGAGATTTTGAAGTTGATCCGAGATTTTATACTTACACCTAAGGTTATACAATTTATGTTATATGTTAGAAATAGAAAACTTTACTCCGCGAAACGCACATAATTGTGGTTTTATGTTTATTTAATTTATATAAATTATATTTTGAAAAAAATTAAAAAAAAATATTATGAAATAGTATGAAAAAATATATTATTAAATGGGCCGCACAATATCTCTTTTGGGCCGCAGTTTGCACGGGTCTGGTTTAGACGATTTATTTTATGCTGTATTATATTTATTTTACTAATAATGTTTGTAATGAGTTTTTTGTGTTTGTTTAATATGAGAAGGCGTTTAAGGGACTTTTCAAATCCTTTGGTTTTGTAAGTTTTGATTTTGAAAAAAAAAATGTATATGTACTATGTATATTAAAATTTTTGATTCAAAAGGAACTTTAGATTATGCAGCTAGTTTTTATTAATTTATTAAGGGATATAGAACCAAAATTAAGAGGTTTAAGAACTTCATCTATTCCACCAATAGTTAAATTCGTGTGTTTGCTATGATTTTACGCCCATAGGAAGCTACCAATTAAGTATTGCTAATGATTACAATGTAGCGGTTTGTCGATCTACAGTTTCCGAAATTTTGACGGAACTTTTGAATATACATATTTGAAAATATATTTGCCCAAAATGGATAAAATTTCTGAAAACTGTTCGGAAGAAGTTAAATATTTTCCATTAGTGCGTTAGTGCGTTAGTTTCCGTTAAACTAATTAACCTTTGTAATTATTTCCTGTTGCTGAAACATTTTTTTCTGAAAATAATAAAAAAAAAATTTTCATATTTATATAAATTATTTAAATCTTTTATTTACCTTTCTAAATTATGACTCATTTTAATTTTCTTTAAATTTTTAAACACAACTAGCAACAAACAAAGCTAATAACAGAATAATGCCATTATAAATGATGCAATAATATAAAGTCAAACATAAAAATGTAATTGAATTTCAAAGTCGACTTAGACGACTTCGGAACTGTGTGGCTGGTCCTCAACCCACTACTCCAATTGGGCCCAAATTCCAAAGACACTAAGAAAATAGAAAGAGACATCCTGGTACCAAATTTGGAGGTTCTATCTTCATTGGTTTCGTAATTATGCTTGTTTAAATTCGATTAAAAAGTTCTAGGCTTCGAACCCATGGTCCAACCTCGACCGTACACAATCCCCGCCATTGTCTCATTAATATTAACCTACAGCATAAATTTGATGAAGATAGCATCATTAGTTCTTGATTTCTTATATATGTCCGTTAGACCTTAGACCGATTAAAAGCTCCAGAATCCAAACAAATCGGCCGATATCGCCCATGTACAATCCGCGCCGTACTTTCAGTCCTAGTAACCTACAGTGAAAGTTTCATCAAGATAGCTCCATTATTTTTTGAGTTATGTTGCCTACGGACGGACGAACGGACATGGCCATATTGACTCAGGAGGTCACGCTGATCACAAATATATATACTTCCCATACCTAGCTCATATCCTTTAGATGGTTACAAACACCATACCAAAGTTAATATACACCTTTACCTATTCTATAGATGTAGGGTATAAAATTAGGTTGTGTAATTTTGACAGATAATTAGGTTGTGTTGTAAATCACAATAGCATCCTAATTCACCTTAAATCAGTCGAGCAAATAATATCAAACAAACTTGTTAATATGATAAATGAAGTTTTATCTACTGGAATGAAGTTTTTCCTGATATGGCTAAAGAATGTAATATCACTCCAATTTTTAAATCAGGAAAAAAAAACAGACTAACAATTATAGACCGATATCCTTAACAAACTGTCTATCAAAAATTATTGAAAAAGTTAATAAACGTTCTTTAATTACGTTTTTTACTAATTCAAAACTAATTGATGACCATCAATTTGGTTTTATAAATAGAAACAGTACTGAATCAGCAGCACTCGAAGTTGTGAACTTCATAAACACTGCATTGGACAAATATAATTATGCAGTCGCTATTTTTTTAGACTTAAAAAAAGCTTTTGACACGGTAAATCATGATGTACTACTAAATAGTCTTTATAAAATGGGTATTCGAGGAATTGCAGCCAATCTATTCAATTCCTATTTAAAATTTCGTAAAATCAAAACTAGAATAAATGAATTTATTAGTGAAGAAACAAATCTCGAAGTTGGAGTTCCTCAAGGCACAGTTCTTGGTCCTATTCTTTATTTAGCTTATGTGAATAATTTTAGGCTAAGGGCCCTAGTAATAGGGCTAAGTGAACATTATTCAATATTTGCGGATGATACCATAAATTTATATTAAGGCAAAACAAAAGCAGTAATAAACTAGAAGAAAATATTAATTGTGATTTAAATAAAGTTGGTGAGTGGCTACACCGTAATAGACTAACGATTAACGTATCTAAAATTGGTTTCATCATATTTAAGCAAAAAATAAAGAAAACATTAACCTATCAATTACTATTAATCAATCAACAACAAATACAAAGAGTAAAAAATAAGATTAGTTATTGATGAAAACCTATATTGGAAAAAACACATTGAAAAATTAAAAAAATTAATAATGTCACTAATAGGTGCCATTGGAAGGTGTGCTAGATTAAGCGAACATGCAGCAAAATTAGTCTTTTACTCTCACATTTAGTCTAAAATCCGGTATTTAATTCCAGTTTGAAGCCAGGGTTGCAAATACATTATTAATTCAATAAGCATCCTTATAAACAGAGTTATAAAAATTTTATATAGATTACCATATGATTATCCGACTTCTCAACTGTATTCTATTTAGCAACTTAATTTATCTTCTGTTGAACAAAAAATATATTTAGAAAATTAGATTAAATTATTTAGATTTACAAATTATCAAATAACCTGATCAAAAGCAACCTAAAACTACAAACAAATACTTCAATTCATAATTACAACACAAGAAATGCAGAACATTACCGGCTAGCAGCACAGAACCGAAAAAATACTTCATGTTTAATGGTATAAAAATTTTCAATAGCCTTCCTAAGAATATGCAATCAATTATTTAAAAAAATTATTAATTCATCAAAGTATTTTTAGTTTTTTTTTTATTTTTATGTTAAGTTTAAACTTTTAAATTTTTATTTATAATAATATGTTTCTTCATCTTCAGGTTTTTATTCATTCTTGAAATGCAAATCATAAGCAAATTGAGGAAAGTTCATATTTAACAGTCTTTTGTGAAAATTTAAAAGATGTGTTGTAAAATAGTCTCCACAAACGTATGATTTTTGGTTATTTGAATTCTTCTGATAGCGTATTTAAGTTTTAAATGACGTGCATTAATTTAAACTTTAATACTTTGTCAGAATCAAACATAAAAAATATGTATAAAATATTTTTAATCGTCACATTAAAACTCAAATAAAAATTTTATAATTATATCTATATCTTAAATTAAATTTCCCTATATTTTATCAACTCTATATTTTTTATTTAAATAACATTAAAAAATACAAAACCCAGTAACTATTTTTGAACACAATATTATTTTTCATTCAGTTTTAACTATTAATTCTATGCTTTTTGTCAAAACATATAAAAAAATGTTAATATAAATATTATCATTTTACTCTTTCTCTCCAATATATCTCTCTTTCTGAAGTTTATACTCTACAGTCTACACTACATACCTCTTTTAGAATAGAATACTGGGCAAAATTTTCTCATGAAAATCTTCCTTAATATTAAAAGTTATTGGATACTTTCAAGTACTTAAATAGTACTATTGTTTTTTAACACTAGTACTTTGGAATAATTATGGATATCATCGCTGGTACAACTTTGAACGAAATTGAAAATAGTTAAGATAAATGACATTTAATTTTTGTCATGGTATTTTAGTTTTGGTTTGAATTTGAAATTTGACTTAAAATTTTTAAATAAAAACACAAAAATTAATTTTTAAAAATGAAATATTATTTCAATTAAGTTAATAAAAAAGACGTAAGTATTTTTTTGAATACAAATTATTTACACTTGAACTAAGATTATGAAATGTTCTTGAAACTAGTAGTTACTGTTATTAAAATTATTCTTAATATAAAAATAATTTTTGTTTTATACTTTTTAAAATAAAAATTAACTCGCGCACACGAGTTCAACAGACAGCAGTGAATCGGGCATTAACCAAAGAAAGTCTGTGCATACAGTAAAAGCGAAAGGGAAACAATAAATTTTTGAACTTAATTATAATTAGTGATCTGATCAACATAGAAATTTAAAAAAATTTTTGACGTTATTTGTTAAATATTAAAATCAATTTTTTTTTACAACTTTTAACATATTTTTTTTAGATTTATTGATGCAAAAGTTTGATGTTTATTCCATTAAAATTGAATTTAATATTTGTGTTTGGAACAATGGCAAAGAAATTTGAAATAGTGAATCATATTATTTTATTACAGCAATTTATGTGGTCTTTCAGTGAAGTTTCACTGATTCAATGATGATTCGACGTTTAAGCCCAGTTGGTTGTAAAGTTATGTACATATTAGTTTTTTGGTATCATTAAAATTTAATATGAATTATTAAAACAATTAATGAAATTGATTATTGAAACCGCTAAAATTTTTAATGTATCTGTTATAACAATAGCGAATTGGTCGTCTTGTTCCACAGCTATAGACTAAACCGGTGTGGTAGAATCTTAACCAAATTAATCAACATTATTTTTGAAAATGAAATGTCTATAGCTATATGTTTAAAGAACTAAAAATTATCAAACTGCAGAATATAATTGTGCAAGAAAAACTAATATAATGTAGGTACATAAAATAAATAAAAACCGAGCAGTTTTCTTTTCATTTCACTAAAATTATTTATTTTTACTAGAATATTTATTTATTAATTATTACTAGAATAAACAGTAAAAATAATTTTAATGAAATGAAAAGAAAACTGCTATACTGATAAATACTGGTATTGGTATTTTTTCGCTTTTTAATTATTTCATATACACTTCACTCAAACGCTTAACAATAGATTAAATATTTAATATAAAATGATTTCAATAATTTGTTTCATTTTGGAATATGGTAGTTTAATAAGTTACCGGGCCAAATAAGGAAATGCAACAACTTGCCATTTCAAAAGAAAATCAAACTATTTTAACAGGAATTAAAGTGATTTGTTTAGTAAATTAAACTGGAAACTAACAAACAACACATAAGCTAGTGACAACAAATATTAATTTTTATCATTATTATGAAATATAATTTATCATCCCGATACCAGCTACCAGCTGAATAGATTAAAACAAAATGTAAGTTAAATTAAAATTGATTAAATTCGTTATTATAAGCATTTTAGTCTAGAAAATATTATTGTTTATTAACTGCAATTTAAATTACATTTAACAAAAGCAACTAGCTGCCAGGGCACCGTCTTAATTTTTTTTTTTTTTTAAATTTAATTGCAATGTAAATTTAAAATTTAAAATTTACTTTAATACAGCTTACTTTTAATATATAATTTATTTTTTAATATAATTAAATTTTAATACAATTTACTCTTGAAATTCCTATCTATTTACATTTTTTCTTTATATTATTATTTCTTTATATTCGTTAATTTTAATTTTTTTAAAGAAGTTATATATCTATCCTAGCATCGGTAAGAAAACATAGAAGTTGTTGTTTTTAAATATGAAGTGTCGGAGTTGTGAAATGGCTGTACATTCGGTTAAGATGAAAAAACAGGTCCTTCCCTCATACAATGTGATAAGAAAGTGAAGCATGACTTTCCTTTACAGGCGTGTTATGTTATTGTTATACTATATTAATTTTATAAGTAAGTACAATTTTTTATTTTGTTTATATTACATATTTTATTTTATATATACAAATAAATAAATATTACCAAAAAAAATTGTATCTATTGAAAATCTAAGACATTTCTACATGTTATAAGGTATAGTTCTATCTTATGTTTTAACTGTATGTGAAATTCAAAAATATATGTAACATATATATAGATAATAAAATATATTGAATATGAAGTATCTGTCATCTCTGTTGAAAAATGCACGTTTGATATAGACTGACTTTTTATCATAACAATTGAACAGTTAAACAAAAAAAAAATTAAAATAATTATATCATTAGTTAGATCCTTGAGAATTAACACTAGTTTACTCAGAAAAAATTTCGCGCCCATTTGTTTTTACATTAGTTTTTTAAATTTCAATTTTTATACCCTACACCAATGAAATAGAAACACATAAAGGAAACGAGCTAGATATGGAAAAGTATATATATTTGTGATCAGCGTGACCTCCTGAATCGATATAGCCATGTCCGTCCGTCGGCACGATAACTCAAAAACGAATGGAACTATCTTGATGGAATTTTAACTGTAGGTTACTAAGACTTACTAAGACGGCGGGGATTGCATATGGGCGAAATCGGCCCATGGGTTCGGATTCTGGACCTTTTAATTGTTCTAAGGGCCAAGTAACATATAAAACAAGTAAAGAAACAGTCAGTCGGTGCAACCGACTTAGAAATACCCTACACCTATTTCGTTCAATTTTAATGGGAAGTCCATAAGTCATTTTAAAATCATAAAAGCTTTTATTAGTTTGATCGTAAGACATGGCTAACCAAATTTACTTTATAATACTAAAAACATTTTCTAATTATTTTATCAATTCAAAAATATTAGCAATTCTTACTAATTTATCTATTAAAAATATTATTATTCTATTAAAATAGAATGATTTAGTGAAATGCAATTACAAAATTACATATTTAAAACTTTTATCCAATTAAACAAAATTTTACCCACATGCAGCAATTACTTCTTTTCAGGATTTTTAGCTGTAGTTCATTTACTATTGAATGATTTTTAACCAAGGGTATAATTATTTCAATTTTCAATAATTTTTAAATTTATGCTCTTAATTTACTTATTTATTAATGTTCTATATAATTAAGCTCAAAGTTATTCGAAAGAAATATTAATTTGTAATATTATATATATAAAAGTTTATATAATTTCATGGTTTTTAATGTTAGTTAAAACAATTAATGCTTTCATTAGCTTGTTATCACAAAATTTATTAATCAAAATATGCAATAAATGTATTTCTAAAATACAATGATAAATTTAGAACTGTTCATATAATTAATTTTAATACAAAAATAAATTTTACACGGAGTGCGAGGGAACATAGGGCTTCCATTTGACATCTCCACCACACTCGGTTTCCTCCTGCTGTTTTTGTATTCTCCCAGGTGAGGTTGCACTGATTCAGCTCACTTATTATGGTGCGCCTCCAGGTGTTATTTCGACGCCCGCGTCTTCTGCTTCCTTAGGTGTTCCACTCCAAGGCCATACGGCGTATGTTGGTCTGATTTTTCCTTAGCGTGTGGCCTATCCACCTCCATTTCTTCTTTCTCAATTGCCTCAGTATGGGTTCCTCTCCTTTGAGTCTCCATAGGTTTTCGTTGCTTATTCTGCTAGGTCAGAATATCCTGCAGATTATGCGCAGACAGCGGTTAATGAAGACTTGTATCTTCTGGACGATGTTGTTGGATATCATCCATGTTTCGCTTGGAACGGCTCACTGATTTCACTATTGTGAGTGACCGCTAGTTCGGAGTTTTCGTACAGTTCTCTTATGATCCGAATTATCTTGCATGGTACAAACCGAAAATAACCTATCGTGCAAACAAATAATTCAAAGAGCTGTTAGATCTTACAACGAACGATTCCATTCAAGCATAAGGGACACACCATTAAACGTACAAAGTAAAGTTTCAGATTTTGAAAAAATTAGAAATTTACTATAACTAAGATTAAGATAGATAAAATAAACAAACTTAATAAAAAAGGGAAAATTATAACGAAGCTAGGACTACAGGTTTTGAAAAAAATTATAAAGCAGTTGGACATAAGGAACAACCTAAATACAAAAAGTTAAAATTAGATAACGTACATTTGACAAATATTAAAAGACCATTAAAATTTTCAGACACTCATTATAGTGACGATACTGACAATAATAATTCAGACCGTGAACGCTAATCTATTAGAAATAAGCAGTATAAACTCAAATACGGGATTTGTAAAGATCCATTTAGGTAAAGATTTTGTTTTTTAGACATATATTGTCATACATACTATTCACCCAGTCGAAATTTTGGACTTACTTGGCAACATTTCAAATAAAACCAACATATTAGAATCCAAGCAAAGAGAAGTACTACAAACCGAAAATTCAGAAATTACAAATAAACTAAAAACTAGTATACCTATGAGAAGGCTAAAACGTGGTTAAATAAACAGTATCGGTATTATGTCTAATTGGTTATTTGGAACAATGGACGAACAAGACCGACAAAACATCGAAAAACACTTACAAATAATAGATCAAAACAACCATTTATTAATCACAAATTATAATGATCAAATTAAAATTAATAATCAATTTCATAGAACAATAAACCAAATTAAAACATTTATAGAAAATTATAGAAAAATAGTTTCAAATCAAATAAATATTTTAGAAGACTCTCTTAGTCAACAAAATCTATACCTAGACATACTTTTCAAAATTCAATTTATTAAAGAAAAAATTAATACAATATAAGATAATTTAGCTTCTATTAGGCACGGAATTATACATCCAAATATATTAACAGAAGAAGAAATAGAAAATTATCAGATAGACTTTTACAAATTGCAATACCTTAAATTAGGTCTTGCTCAATTTAAAGAAAGTTCATAATTATTGGGAATTAAAATACCCAGAAAAGTTAAATCAGTACAATTAGAAGTTATAAATAATTCCTATACCCAATAAAGAAAATAAAGAAATAGATTCTACTAATGAAATCATATTTACATATAATAATAAAACTTATACATATGAAAAATAAAAAACTTTAAATGAATTAACTTTAAGCAAACATTGTATATTTAAAAATAATTGTCAATTAATAAAAAATAAATTAATAGAAATTGTAAAAATTGATAAAGAAACAATTTTAATCAAAAATGCTAATAATTTACATATAAAACAATCATCGAATAATTCAAAAACAATATCATATTTCAATCATGTTTAATAATAATTTTATCGTGGAATAATTAAAATAAAAGCTTTCCCACATTTGATTAACATTACTCGAATTACACCAAAATTAAATAGAATTAAATTAAGCATTGCTGAGATTGCAATTTTTAAATAATATAAATAGTCATACAAATCAGAAGAAAGTCAATCATTGCTTAGACCTGAAAGTGGTCATAATTAAATCTTTTGGTTAAACTTTTAATTTGTGTTGTAAGTTATATTTTAAGATAACTGTTAAATAAAATTTGTTTAATAAAATTAAAAAAATAAAGTTATTTTTTGAAAATAACCAAAAGAAGTTATTTAAGTTACGCGACGTACTGTACCTCGGAATTTTAAAATTTAAAAATTGAAAAAGCGTATAAAAATATTGTAATTGTTTTTTCTTATGTTGCTACGATTAAATTTTAAAAATAAAATATTTTAGAATAACATTTTTTTTAAATAATTTTGTTTAAAACATATATTTAAATATATTGAAAATACCTACAATATGTTTTTAATTTTAATTGAAAAGTTTATTTTACATTTTCAACATCGCATAATGTTTTTTATAATAAAAAAACTATTTTTAGTTTTACTTAGATATAGACTCAAGTGTATGGATCGGATCAGAATCGAAAAATAAATCGATTTAGCTATGTATGTCCGTCCGTCGTCATCACGATAACTCAAAAAGTAAAGGAGCAAGGATTATGAAATTTTCCAGCCATTTTGGTCCACGGGTTCGAGTACCTGCCATACAACTTCTAATTTTATATGAGCATTACTCTATAGCTATGGAAGCTGCGTGTCTGAAATTTTGCCAAAAATAGTTTAGTATAATGGCCAAAGTTACTGCAAAATTTGGTTGGTCTACTGCAGAGGGTTCGAGTAGCTGCCCTACAACTCCTTCTTTTATATGAGGATTACACTACACCAAATGAAGCTGGGTATCTGAAATTTTGCCAAAAATAGTTTAGTGTAATGGCCAAAGTTACTGCAAAATTTGGTTGGTCTACTGCAAAGGGTTCGAGTAGCTGCCATACAACTCCTTCTTTTATATGAACATTACTCTACACCTAATAAAGCTGAATGTTTGAAATTTTGCCAAAAGTAATTAACCGGATGATATAATGTATATGTTACGGTCATACGGTATCCCAGAGTTGACACAGTCACTTACTACTCTACTACACACTTCCTCGTTTTTTTTAAATTTAATCATTGATGTTGAAATATATTTTTGAATTTTATGACGGATGACAGGTTGGGCGGAACAGTGACAATTTTTTTGTTTATTTTGGGACAAATTTGGGACGTTTTCAGAAACGGATAGTTGAAATTTGGGATATTCTTATTTGGAACGGTTGGTCACCACAACCTATATTAAGTTTAAACATTAACATTATATTTTGACACATGAAACATTGTTTGATTTTGAAAATGGCCTTTTTTAAAAACCCCTGGCTTTTTTCATTCCTTGTTTTAATATTATTTTTTAAACAATATTCGGTGAAACCTCTATTTTTAAATCAATAACAATAAATTAGCTAAAATTTCATCAACATTTGAAATTGACTGTTATTACCAGCTATTTTAACATTATTAAGTTTCCTATAAGCATTTAATTATTTAATTTTAATTTTAACTGATAAGCACCCGATCTTTCTTTGGTACTTACAACTTACCCAAAAAGCAATTATAAGACGACCTTAAGTACTACGCACTCAGAGAAGGTCTGAAAATACCATTATATTAGGATATTATTATAGCAATTTTAGATTATTTAAATTCAACTTTTTAATTTAGTCTTAACGGGTTTTCTATATTTTGTATTTTGAAATAATTGGAAAAAATGGTAAAAGATATTAAAAATAAAAACTAAAATGCATAGTCGAATAACATGTATTAAAAAAGTATAAAGAGGATATGTAAACTCTGGGATATGTGGACGAACATTACATGTATGTATAAACATTATATCGTTAACTTCAAACAAATTTTCAAATACATAAATAAATAGATTGTAATATATATTTATAAAAAATTTAATTTTTATGTTATCTTGTATAAAAACGAATGTTTGAAAAATTTAAGAATATTAGCTTCTTTCATTTTTGCGTACAAACGGCGCACATAAGAAACGACCTTCATTTCGATCTGTTTCTTCTTCTTTTTCCACTGCCAATCCACTACTGGATGTAAGTGTGTACCTTCGAATTTTGATGATTTAACGGATGGTGGTAACTACATTAGCATAATCGATGCTGTGTGGACTAAATTTCCTATCGTTCTTATATTTGTCCAATTTCTAATATTTCGTAACCAGGACATTTGTTTTCTTCCTACACCTCGTTTACCATAAATTTTCCCTTGTATGATTAATTGCAAAAGTTCGTATTTCTGGCCTATAATAACATGACCAAAGTAGGCAGCTTTATGTTTTTTGATTGATAAGATTAGTTCTTTTTGTTTTCTCAAACTATTTAGGATTTCTGAATTTGTGACTCTGTCTATCCATTGTATTTTTAACATGCGCCTGTATGTCCACATTTCAAATGCTTCAATTCTGTTCATGCTTGCTACTTTTAGAGTCCATGGATTCAACACCATAAAGGAGAACTGACCATATATAGCACCTCATAAAACGTAACCTTAACTCAATGTTAATATCTCGATTGATTAGTATCTTTCGATATTTGAGAAGGGCACTTCTTGACATCTCTATACGACATTTGATCTCCTTACCGCAGTCCCAGCTCTCGTATAACCAGGATCCGAGATATCTGAAACTGGACACTCGTTCTATGGGGTTGTTGTTGTCGATGAGAATAGAGACTTTTGTATGTGGCACTTTGTTTTTAGATATGATCATGTATTTGGTTTTTTTTTTTGGTATTCATGTTCAATCCAATCTCTTTGCTGTGGTGGTTAACATTTGTCCATTAGGTGTTGTAAGTCTTCGATACTATCTGCAATTATCGCGGTGTTGTGCATCGTAGCAGATGTTATTGATAAATGTTCCGTTTACTTTTATTCCTCGTATTTTCTTCAGCATATTGACTCTTGGAATATTTTTTCTGAGTAGATATTGAATAGCAGTGGCGACAAAATGCATCCTTTGTCGAACTTTCCTTGTCGATACTAAAATCTGCTGTAGCTACGTCTCCACATTTAACTGTTTCAGCAGTTTGATTCCAATATAGATTTTTAATGCATTGTATATATCTTTATCGTCTATACCCATCTTCAATCTAGAACCTCCATTAGTTTGTTGTGCTGGACTCTGTCGAAAGGCTTTTCAAAATCCATAAAATCCAAGAAAACCACTTTTTGTACATCTTTGCAATTCTGGACCAGTACTTTCATTTGCAAAATAGAGCCTCACATGTGTCTAAAACTGATTTAAAACCGAATTGCGATCTACCCCCATTGCTTCTTCGCCGCATTTCCTGTACAGTCGATTATGAATAATTTTCAAAAAAAAAAACTTTCAGTATATGGCTCATACTGTTTATTAGTCTATATTTTTTTTGAACGAACATTTTTATGTATAAAAAATAAAACAACATTATTTTAAATATTTTTTTTTAGAAATAAAAAATTACAGAAGCAGTATTTATTTGTTCTTGTTTTTTTTTTTTTTTTTTTTTTTTAAATATACAAATAATATTTTACAATTTCTTTTTTTTTTTTATATAAATTAATATATTTATGTTGTATACATATCTAAATCATATGTATAAGTAAAAAAAAAAATAATAAATAATAAAACAAAAAAAAAAAAAAAAAATACAATATATATAAATAAATTTAAAATTATAATTTTATATATATGTATGTATATAAATGTAACAAAAATATGTGGAAATAAATTTAACAAAAAAAAAAAACAAAACTTAACAAAATAAATCGAAAGATTTAATTAAATTCAATATTGTAAATAGGTTTAAACTCAAATGACATTTCTAATTATATAGCGGATTTTATAGTGTTGCCAAAATAAATGACAGAAAATTTCAAGTATAGTAAAATAATTTATGTCCATATATATATATTTTTTGATGTTTTTGTTTCCAGTCTCTGTCATATGAAGTGAAAATGTCAAATTTTAATTCGTCATATTGTATTTTAAATATTTTTATAACGTAAATATTTAAATAAATAAAAAAAAAAAATTAATATAAATCTTTTTCGTTTTTTTTTTATTTTGTTTTGTAAATTCATTTCGGGATCTTTAATTTTTTTTTTTAGTTGTGTAGTTGTGTAGTTTCGCTTTTTTTTTTTTGTTTGTTTTTTTTTTTTTCTAATTTTTTTCCACCTAATTTTTCAATATCATTGCAAATTAAAAAAAAAAAAAAATTAATTAATTAATTAACTTATTTGTTTGTTTGTGTTTACGAACCAATAGAATATTTTTGTTTAAAATTAATTTATTCGCATTTTTTAAATACTTATCTTATTTAGAATTTTTTATTTTTTTTACAACCTGTTTTTTTATATATATTGTATATGTTGTTTTTGTTTTTGTTGTTATAATTTCGTTTTTTTTTTTTTTTTTTTAAATAAATTGAGGATGCTGTAACAACATATACACGTATATGTAATTAAACAAGTTGAAAAAAAAAAAAAGTAATTAAATTAATTTAGTTTTTTACCAAAACAAAGATTTGATTGAAAATGGGGATACCAAATAAAATGAATGATATTGAAATTATTATTTAATTTTTTTGTTTTTTTTTGTTTTCCTTAGTTAAATTATCCTGTCGCATATATTGGTTATTATTATTATATATACTTTTAATAAATAAATATATAGGAGTGTTTAAGCAGTTCTCTTCGAGTACAAAGTACATGTATATATGCATTTAAATTTAAATATTAAATTAATAATTAAGAAAGAGAAAAAAAAACGACAGGTTCGTTTTTTAATTTATTTTTTTTTTTTTTTTTAATTCTGTTTTCGTAAGGTTTTTTTTTTTTTTTTTGTTGTAAATATGAAAATGTATAAGTATAAGTATACATGTATATATATATATATTTAAATATATAAAAATATACATATTTTATTATGTTATCAAATTTTATGTTACTACGTATGTAACACATTTTCCGACGAGAGGACAAGGTAATATTATGTATTAAAGTGTTTTTCAATAATTTTTTTTTTTGTTATGTTTATATTATTTTTTTTTTATATTTTGAAATATAAATTTAACAATTTTAAATAATTTAACTAGAATCAATTTAACAATTGAGCTTAAGTTTTTTTTTTTTTTTTTTTTTTTTATATATATAACAATATATATTGATATAATGTATAATAATCGTTGATGTTGTAATTTTGTTTATCGTGTATTTATGTATGTATTATAAAGATATGTATATATACATGACATTAAATGAGAATCAAATGAAATATAAATTTTTTTTTTGTAAATTTATATAAATTTTAATTATATATATATATACATATATATATTTATATATATAGGTATATAGTTTCGTCGTTATTATGTAACATATAATATTTTTTTTCTAAATTTTTTTGTCTAAGTTTTTATTTCACAATAAAAAAAATTGCCGTTTGTAACATGGTGTTGTAATGTGTAATTATAGATTTTTATTTTAAAAAAATTTTTATCTTCTTTTTTTTTTTTTGGTTTTTTTTTTTTTTTTTTTTTTTGAATTTTTTTTTAAGGTTTTTTTAATTTTAATTTAAAATTTATACTATTTTATAATTATAATTTTTAGTTTTTTTTTTATATTAAATATATATATATATATATGTATATATATATATATATGTATATATATATGTAAATAGTAAATATTTTTTTTTTTTTTAATTTAATACAAAGTAAAAATTAAAAAAAAAAAAAAAAAACAAAAAATATTAAAAAAAAAAAAAAAATTTGATTTTTTTTTTTTTTTTTTATGAATCAGTCGTATAAACATTGATTGAGAATGAAGCAAATGTTTCACCCTTTTTACCAATTGCTTTTGCTTGATATTGACCAACATCAGTCATTTCACATTTAATTATATCAAATTTATATTTACAACCATCTTTTAATAATTTATAACGTGGACTTGTTTCATTTATTTGTTTACCATCTTTTAACCATGACAATTGTAATGGTTCATCAGCTAATTCACATTCAAATGTTGCTGTTTCTTTTTCATTGCATGTTATTGATATTGGAAATTTAATAAATTGTGGTTGTTTTGCATCTTCACCAGGTACTAATACATTAATTGTACATGTGCTAAATGATTCACCAGCATCATTAAATGCTTCACATGTATATGTACCAGAATCTTCTGGGAATATTTCAGCTATTTGTAATTTATATATATTTGCTTCATTTGTATATTGGAAATCTTTTGATGGTTTTATTTCTTTGTTATTATGTAACCATACAACATCAAAATGTTCAGCACCGATAATACGGCATGCTAATGTTACAGTTTCACCATCTTTAACAAAACGTGACTCTAAATGACTAACAATTTTTGGTGGTTTATCGCTTCTTGTTGTACGTTTAGCTGAACCATTGGTCATTGCTAAAATTTTAAATTTAAAAAAAATAAATTGAAATTTAATTTATTTCGCAAACGAAAAAAAAAAACAAAAAAAAAAAAAAAATTTAAATTTTCTTACGTTTAATAGTTAATTTTGATTTTGTTTCAACAGAACCAATTGAATTTGTTGCTGTACATGAATAAACACCTTCATCTTCAGGGAAAACTTCATTTATTGTTAATGTTGCAATACCATTCTTATATTTAAGATCAATCACTTCGGATGATGATATAGCTTTACCATTTTTATGCCATGTTATTTGTGGTTCTGGATCACCTTTAACAATACAGCTTAAAATTAATTGTTCTCCATCTAATATTGTATTATCTTGTAATTGTTTTGTAAATTCTGGTTTACACATTGATGCATCATCTGGAGGATCTGTCATAAATAAAAAATTTTTTTTTTTTTTTTTGATTAAATTTTTTTTTAATAAAAGTTAAAAAAAAAAAAAAAAAAATTTAAATGGCTTTTACTTACGTATTAATTCTTTTGTTGAGCTGCGTGATCTATTACCATTTAAATTAGTATCTAATTTTCCATATCTTCTCTTACTGCTACTGTTCGTATCTGAAATGCTTGTCGATGAGAAGGAACTTGAATCTTTGTTGACAGTCTGTAATTGTTTGTTTTTTTTTTTTTTTTTTTTAATTTTTAGATTAAATTTGTGTCCAAATATATTTAAATAGAAACTTAATAAATCTAAATCTTACTATATATTTTTTTAACTTATGAAAAAAATTTGATTTACAATAAATATTCCAGATAATGACAATATAATTTATTTTAAGTACTATTAAATAATATATGTATAATAAATGTTACCTTCGTAGACGTTGAAGTATTTGAACTTGAACTTGAACTTTGTTGATTGCTTGTAACTAATGTCCTTGTTATTATTGGTGGAGGTGCTGGCTTCATATGTTGTTCAATATATTTACGGTCTATGATTTTTTTTTTTTTTTGATTTTGTGATGGGACGTGAGATAAATATAAAAAGAAATAAAAAATTATTATTAGGAAGTTTTACTACAAAAAATTTTAGAAAATTAAACAAAAGAAATTTAAACAAAAAAAAAAAAAAAAAAAAAAAATAAGGATATATACATTTTGAAACATATTTACAAGAGTTTATCACTGTTTTAAGGTGTGTTTGGTATACTAAGGGTTTAAGAAGTTGATGATAGAAGTTCAGAATTAGCAGAGTTGTAAAAAAACATACACATATATGCCAAATTAATTTATTGTTTAACACTGAAATTTTGAGTTCATGAGTCCCTTTACGTTTGATTACGCTACGCAACTGTGTTCACTGTAACCGTTGATCGCAAGTAATTTGCCCAAATTATGAGCGGACTTAATATTTGTATGGACATATTCAAAGTTCGAGCTTTTTACAACCCTGAGAATTTTGCAACTAAATAAACATGTGCCTTTGACAGACAAAAAAAAAAAAAAACAAAAAGAAGTCTATGATGTCAGTGCAATTCTCGACTTTTATTTTTAAGTTTTGTATCTTAACTAGTAAAAACATTAAGGGTCTTATAGACTCTAATAGCATATTTAATTATCTGCATATTTTAATCATTTTAAAAAGACAAATTATTTTTTATACCAAACATACCTTTTTTTATATATTTTTTTATTAAATATAAATATGAATTTATGTGCGCTTTGGTGTTATTTTATTAGTTATAAAATTTTCTATGTAGTTTTATTTAATTAATCAAAAATAATCGGAGTATACGCATATATATGTATAATGAGATCAGTTTTTCTTAATTTTAATAATTTCATAATTCCATACAGACAATTGATCATAAAAAAAATGTAGTTTTTTTTTTTTTTAAGTTTTAAGGATTTTTTTATTTATAGAAGAAGAAATGAAAGATACAAAAAACATATGCGACGGATAGAGATGGAAGAATTGATTGAGAATTAAGAAAGAAAAGTGATTGTGTATGAAAAAAAGTTGTTAAATCAACCAGAAATTGGTTGTCTTCGCAAAAAAAAAAAGTTAATGTGGGACAACTTTTTTGGTAAATTGAATTGTGTAGTATTTTTAATTGTATTTTTGTGGGTGCTTTTTGAATTTGCTAAATATTTTTATATGAAAATTATTTTAACTTAATTAATTTTATATTTTTTTTGTTTTAATTTTTTAATATTATACCATTTTTAAATATAAAACTTAATTTTTATTCTATATTTTATTAAATTTATTATGTTATATATATATATATGTTAATATTAATTTTTTTTAAATAAAAACTTAATCTTCTTTATTAAATTTATTTTTTAATGCCATCGTAAGCTACATTATTTATGTATTAAAATTTTTATTTAAAGGGTGTTTTATTTTTTTTTTATTATAAATTTTCGTTTTATTTGTTTAAAAAAAATAATTATTAATTTGAAAACCATGCCTCAAAAATAAATGAATATGCAAGTTAATGTTAAATTAAATAAAAAAAAAAAAACTTAATAATTAGGTATAAATTTGTATAATTATATTATTTAAATTAAAAATGATCGTGTAATATAAATTATAAAAACTATTATTTAAAGTGTATTGATATATATATATACTCGTATATATAAGAAACCTTCTGTTCGTTTTCAATTTTCTCATGGTTTTACGTCCCAATAACTTAGGACTGTATTATATATAGATTATAAAGATATTACTATATCATTTCTGATTTAATTTGTGGTCATTACTAATTTTGATAAAAAAATTTCTTGAAAAATGTTTGAAATTAACATATATTTCAGGAATAACCTACCGTAGGTTATATTATGAGAGTTCAAAACGCATATGAAAAGGTGGGAGCTTTTTATTTATTTAAATTTATAAGGAGTTAAAAGGCCTTAAAGATTCCCATAAACGGGGGAACCCTTTTTAATAAAAAAAAAAATAATAAATATTCTTCAAGAATTTATATAGGAATATTTTATGATATAAAATGTTAAAATATTTACTAACAATATTCAAAATTTTGGTAGGAGTATCGTTTTGTTATTAATGATGTATTTTTGAGTAACTTAATGAAAAGTTCACTTTATTTAAAAAATTTCTGATAATTTATAAAGGGAAATTTTTTTTATACATAATATTAAATGTATAATCAATATTCAATGTAGTATTAGTTAAGTGATGATTTGTATGTGTATAGCTCAATGACCATTACATTTTTTATGTCAATGTATTTTTTTATTATTTAAATTTTATATTTTTGATTTTCTTACAATAAAATGTATAATGTGTGTTATTAGTTAATTTATTAATTTGAACTGTTTTTAGTTTTGTCGAATTTAATTTTGTAATTTTTTTTTATTAATAATAATTGTGGAAAAAAAAAAAAACAGTTTGTATTATGGTTAGCTTGATTTATTATTTTTTTTTGGTTTAAGTTTTAATTTTTTACCTCCAGAGTATAAGAAGTTATGAGCAAGTTGAGCCTGCTCAGGTGTAACCCATTCACCTATAAAAAATTTCATAAAGTTTTTAATTTTTTGTTAATTAATTTTTTATTTTTTTTTTTCATTTATAATAAATAGCTTAATAGAAATAAATAATTATAATTTTTATTTTAAACATTATTGTATTAAATTTTTGTGTAATAGGTTTTTGGTTTATTACTTGGTTGTTATAAGTAGAGTTTTTTTTTTATTATTTTTAATGCAAGATTTTTAAATTTATACTTTTGAAATAAAGTATTTTTTAATTGTATTGTTAATGGATTATTCTGTTTATTAAGATAATTTGAAGGAAGTTATTAAAATTTATTTAACGGTAATAACTGATAAGATATATTATTTAAAATTTTTTTTTATTTTTTTTTTTTGTAAAATTTTAAATTTGAATTGTGATGATAAGTTTTACGTATTATTGAAGATTTGTATTAATATGTTTATTTTGAAAAACCCAAAATATTTTTATTGAATTTTTTTTTGTTATAAATTATGTATACCTATATTATGTTTAATAATAAGGTTTTATGTATTAGATATTTTTTATGTAGTTCAATTAAATTATATTTGTATAATTAATTTATATGTGTATATATTATATTTTCTTGTCTTTCGTATATCATTGAAAATTTTTTGACATATTTTGTTTATGTAACGAAATTTGTATTGGTTTTTTCTTTTTGATTTTGATAGTTTTTTAAAAATTTTTTAATTATAAATTTGAAAATATTTAATTATAAATGAACATACCTTCAACAATTACAACACATTGAGTTTCATCAGTACCATGACAATTAGTAGCAACACAACGATATTTGCCAGAATCAGATGGTTTACAGTCAACAATTTCCATTGTTACAACACCATCTGAATGTGTCATTGAGTATTCATATTTATTTAATTCACGATTCTCCTTATACCATTTAACAGTTGGAACTGGTTTTCCACTTAAACAACATAAAAGTTTGCAAGTATCACGTGCCTGCATAACACGTGGACGTAATAGGAATGTAAAACTGGGTGCAGTTTCGGATTCTTCTTGCCAAAATTGATATGGTAATGGTTGACGTCTTCTAACTGGTTGTTCTTCCTGTTTATATACTGGTGGTTGTTTTGGCAATGGATGTACATTTAAAAATACAACTTCTTCACGTGAACCATAATGATTTTCTGCTCTAATTATATATTCACCACGATCTTGTAATTTAACACGATTAATAATAAAGTAATAATCATCACCAGCATAACGTTTCATATATTTAACACTTTGTCGTAATTCTTGATTATTGTGATACCAATATAAAGTTGGTGTCGCAATACCAATAACACGACAATAAAATTTAACTGATTGTCCTTCATAACAGAACTGTGATTGTGGTCGTATGACAAAACGAGGTGCGGCTTGTCTTCTGTCAAATGATGTATCATGAATTTTGTATTTTTCAATAAGTAATTTACGTAATGATGAATATTCTGATAAACGTCCAATCGGTAAAAGATATTTGTTAAAGTCTTCATATTTCTTGCGAAGTTTATCACGGAATGCCAAATAACGTTCTCTTGCAATTTGTTGTGTACGATTACTATGATCACCAGTTAACCATGGATGTAGTAAGCATTCATGAGCCGTCATACGTTTTTCTTTGTTTGCAATTAATAAACGTTTAATAAAATCTCTAGCTTCTTCTGATATATTACGGAAAGCTTCTTCATCAAAGTCCCAGTCACATGCTTTAACATTTTTCAATGTTGCTACATCATTATCACCAGCAAAAGGTGAAAGACCACTTAGTCTTAACCAAAAATTAAAAAATAAAGTTGGTGTTAACCAAGAATAGAATTCATCAATTTATTAAAAATTATATGAACCTTTTAAAAAGATTGTTTTGTAGTAAGTCGATATTATCTTTTTAGTACAAAATCATTTAACAATTGTTAAATATTAACTTCGCTTAAATTTTTTTAACTTTTTGTGTTAGAGAATAAATACTTACAGAACGTAACCTAAAACACCAACAGCCCACATATCAGTATAGAAACCAACAGGTTCACGGTTGACAATTTCTGGAGCGGCAAATTCAGCGGTTCCTGTTGATATTTTTACAACTTCATTTGGATCTAGTTTTGTTGCAAGTCCGAAATCAATTAATTTAACATTGGTGCTTCTTCTTGTTTGACACATAATATTTTCTGGTTTGATGTCCAAATGAATAATATTCTTTTCATGCATATGCCTTATTCCTTCACAAACTTGTCTCATGTAATTAATTACTTCAGCTTCAGACATTGAATAACCTTCAGCTGTAATACGTTCGAATAATTCACCGCCAGAAAGGAATTCGAATATAAGGACCATTTCATCATCGTCTTCAAAAGCATCATGCAAATTAATTAGTTTTTGATGATGCAATTGATTCATTATATCAATTTCTTTTCTAATTAATTCTTTTTCCATTGCATGTCCTGTTGGAATAAATTTAGCAGCAAAAATGTTACCAGTTGCACGTTCACGACAACGATGAACTACACCAAATGCACCAGTGCCAATTTCTTCTAAAATCTCATAACGATCGTAAACACTATCCAAGGATATTTCAACAGGTTGTGGTACATATTTGGAGTATATATCAAAAACATAAGAGTCATAATCTCCAATTGGTCCGTCAGCTTTACCACGAATCTTTTTACCATTTTCGTCAATTTCATATTTACGCTCTTTTTCTTTTCGCTTTTGAACACCCTTTGTCGCCACTAATGTGCTAACTTCAGATGGATCAGAGCGACCGTAAACATTTTCAGCGTAAACGCGGAATTCATATTGTTTACCAGGTGTTAAATTAGACACCGCCATTGAAGTGAAACGAGTGTTACCAACCCGTATCCACGTGGATAACGGATGTTCACGTTTTTCAACCATATAATTTGTAATATTACTACCTCCATCCCAAACTGGAGCTTTCCAGCTTAGTGATAGTGAATCTGTACCAATATTTTCAACTAATGGGAAACGTGGTGGATCAGGACGATCACTAATTTGAATTTTGATTATAGCTGTATCTGATCCAAGTTCATTTTCAGCTGTAATTCTATAAGGACCTGAATCAAGTTTAGAACCATCTCGTATTGTAAGTACAGCGTGACGTTCTTTTGTTTCAACATTATAGTGACCGCCAGATTCAATTTGCTCACCTTCTCTTACCCACGTGATGCGAGGTTTAGGATGCCCAGTGAAAGGAATTTTGATAACAACATTTTCACCTTTGTCAAAGTATGCTGTATCACGGAATCTTGGAGGTACATTCAATTTTGGTGCAGCTGTAAAAATTTATTTTTATAAAAAAATTAGTTTATTAAATGGATTAATAAATTAAAATTAAAAATTAAATGAAAAAATGTATTATTTCTTACTCATTATAGCAAGAGTGGCCTTTGTAGACTTAACACCGCCTTTGTTCACTGCACGGCAAGTGTATTCGTCAGCATCTTCACCAAATATGTCCATTACAGTTAATTTATAATTTTCACCTTCAGATGTAATGCGATGTTTTGAACCGCTCGTAATTTCTCTGGCACCTTTGTACCATGTAATAACAGGTTTGGGTACACCAGTAATTGTACAACTGAATTCAGCATTGTGATTTACTATACAATTAGCATCACGTAATGGTTTAACAATAATTGGTGGTTGCGCTGCTTTGGGATCAATAACTTTAACACTTGATGATGCTTGAGATTCTTTTGAAAGACCGGCTTCGTTTTGAGCAAATACACGGAACTCGTACTGTCTACCTTCAATTAAGTTAGGACAGTTAATTTGAGTTGGAAGACATATTGCTGCATTAACACGTTGCCATGTACTGCTTCCAACCTCACGTTTATCAACCCAATAACCTTGAATTCTGGCACCGCCATCTGATTCTGGTTTGTCCCACTCTAAGTGTATGAAATCATCACCAACTTCGGATACTTTCGGTACTCCAGGTGGTGATGGTGGATCAAATGGAGCCTTGGCACGAATTGGATTCAAACCTTCAAGAGGTTGACCCATACCGTTCTCATTAACAGCCATTACACGGAATATATATTCTTGATTTTCAGTTAAACCTTGAACAACATGACTTAAGTCTTTGCATGATGAGCTTACTGTTATCCAGTGTGATAAGGAAACGTCTTTACGTTCAACAACATAATGTGTAATTTTCAAACCACCATTATATGATGGTGGACGCCATGTTAATGTACATGAATGACGTGTGATACTAGAAATACCCATTGGACCAGTTGGGGGTCCTGGAAGACCAGTTATGTACGCATTAATTATACCGCTTGCACTTCCACTGTCGTTTTTGAACTCAAGGGTATACACTCCACCATCATCTTTGTTAATGTCTTTGACATAAATTGCTACATAATCATCAAATACAGAGACTCTAATGTGAGCTGAATCTGTAACTGGGTGTCCATTTTTACTTAATATAACTTCCATTGGTTGATCACCAGAATAAAATACTTTAACTTTGGTGTTATCGCCTTCTGGCCAATATACTTCATTTGGAATTCTATTAATAATTGGTGGTGAACCAACTTTTACATGTCCTGTAGTGTGAACAAATCCAAGTGAATTGTGAGCTTCACACGTGTAATCTCCGTCATCACCATTCTCAACATTTTGAATGTGTAATCTGAAGCTACCATCTTTGTCAACGTCGGCAGTATAACGACCACCTAATGTTATTTCTCGACCATTCTTTAACCATCTTGCGGCTGGAATTGGTGTACCCGTTGCTTTGCATGACAGCATGTGATATTTGCCCATTGGGGCAACACAATCTTTAAGTCTTGTTACCCATTCTGGTTTAGAACCTCCTATTACTTCACATACCTTGATTGGCATTGTGCAAAGGCTAGGTTCCGATCGGCCGGCTGCATTTACAGCAAATACTCTGAACTCATATTCATTCATTTCAAAAAGATTAAGGACAGTATAATCTAAGTCCATAACGTTATAATCATTACATTTGACCCAAACTGCCCCACCAACATCACGTCTTTCAATAATATAACCAGTGATTCTTGAACCACCATCATGAGTCGGAGCTTCCCATTTAAGATCGACATAATTTTTACCAATTTTAGTAACTTGTGGAGTTCCTGGTGGTGAAGGTACAGTGAATTTACCTTTAAGTTTGAATCTGAGTGAGGGTGGCGATGGTTTACTGAAACCGGCTGCATTTTTCGCCTTAATACGGAATTCGTATTCATGTCCATTTAATAAATTATAAACTTGATATTTAGTATCTTTAATTAACCATTCTACACTGCTCCATGTTGTGTCATCAGCAACATCTCGGTATTCTATCCTGTATCCTTGTATACGTGAACCGCCATCTGAATGAGGTCTATCCCACATAACAGTACAGTTGCCAGAATCCCAATCAATAACTCTGGGTTGGCCTGGTGGCTCTGGAACTGTAAATGAGTATGAAGCTGTGATTGGTTCATCGGTTGCTAATGGTTCACCAACTCCATATTGATTCTCAGCACGTACACGGAAATGATATTTACGATTGGGTTCTAAGCCCATAACATCATAATGGCAGCCGCGAACAAAACTACTGACTTTCATCCAAATACCGCTTGGGTCCATTCTTTCAACTACGTAATTGGTAATTGGTGAACCTCCATCATCCAGTGGTGGTTTCCATGAGAGTGAGCATGTATCTGGTGTAATGTCATAGGCACATATAGGTCCAACTGGTATTCCTGGTTTATCAACTACAGTAACGTGACATGTAGCGGAATCTGTTCCTTCGGAGTTTGTAAGTTGAATTGTATATGAGCCTGTTTCAGATCGTTTAGCACATTTATTATGGTATACAGTGCTGTAATCGTTTGTCTCAAATTTAATTCGATCATCTTGGAATACTTCGTTATTGTTGACATTCCATGATGGTTTTGGTCTTGGATTAGCTGTGAATGGAACAGTTATCTTGAAATCATCGCCTGCAATAACAGTCATGTCACGAATAGCCAAATCGGAAGTTATTTTTGGAGCACACGGTGGAGCTCTGCACCAAATAGCATCTGACGATGAGCTATATGGTCCTTGACCAGCAGCATTGACTGCAGAAACTCTAAATTCATATTGTTGATTTTCAATCAACGCTGGTACTCTATAATGAGATTAAAAAATAATTCATATTTAATATAAATCTACAAATTATAAATAGTTTTTATTTGTTAATCGCTTTAAACTTACTTGCAAGTTGTATCAGTTACAAGAGCGTGAGTTGCCTTTGTCCATTTGTCATCAGAAATCATTCGTTTTTCAACTATATATCCAGTAATTGGTGATCCTCCATCATGTCTTGGTTTAGTCCAGGTAATTGTAATTGAATCTTCTGTTGAGTCAATACCTCGTGGAATTCCTGGAGCACCAGGAACATCAAATGGATGTCTCGCTCTGATTGGTTCTTCTGTTGTTGCTGGGTCGGATTGACCATATTGATTTTCTGCAACAACTCTAAATTCATATTCACGTCCAATAGTTAAGTTGCGAACTCTAACAAATGGTGTGGTACAATAACTGCTGACTTTTGTCCAGGTTGGACTACGTGCTTCACGTTTTTCAACTACATAATTAGTGATTGGAGATCCTCCATCATCTTTTGGTGGATTCCAGTACAATGTTAATGATTCTCCAGCAAATTCGTCTGCTCTTAAGTTAGTAGGAGGCTTAGGACGATCTAAAACTCTTACATTAAGTGTTGCCGTATCAAATCCAGATGGATTTTTCAATTGTAAACGATATTGACCAGCATCATCTCGTTTGGAGTTTTTAACAACTAAACTGGCTGCATCATCGGTTAAGTTTTGGAATATTCTGTTATCATCATCTAAAAGTTTATCATTTGCAAACCAGGCTGCAACTGGTTTAGGGAATCCAGTATATGGAATATGAATACTAAAGTCTTCTCCAGCTCTAACTGTAATATCTCTAACACCACTTAAATCAAGGCATGGTTTGTTTGGTTGTTCTTCAATAACAACTGGGTTGCAAGGTCGCGAAGGATCGGATTTGCCGACATCATTTAATGCGATTACACGGAAAGTATATTCTTCACCTTCCTTTAATTTTGGTATTGTGTGTACTGTATTGTGAATTGGTAGTTCATTAACGTCGGACCAATCTTTATCATTTTTGGCTTTCATTTGCAAGAAATAGCCTTTGATCTTTGACTTTCCGTCATTACGTGGAGGACGCCATGACAATGTTATACTATCCTTTGTGATACGATCTGGTTTTGGAGGTTCGGGAGGATCTGGGCGATATCTTTGCAATTGAGCAACAATGGGTTCTGATGGTTTACTGGGCTTACCAGGACCAGCTTCATTAACGGCAATAGCGCGGAATTCATATTTTCCCCCTTCGCGTAAGTCCTGGACTGTAAAGCTTGTATTAGGTGTTGGGTAATTATTACACTTAATCCATTCTCCACCCCTTTCTCTTTTTTCAACAATGTATCCTGTTATTGGTTTACCACCACAATGTTCTGGTGGATGCCATTCTAAACTTGCTGTGCTTGGAGTGTATGAAACAACGTTAGGTTGACTTGGAGCATCTGGTGGATCAAATGGACATTTAGCAACAACAGGTTTGCCTTCTAATGGTTCTGATACACCGTAAATGTTTTCAGCTCTTACGCGAACAACGTATTTTTTACCTTCCGTAAGTCCTTTAATTGTGAATGAAGTTTTAGGACAATAACCTGGCACTGGTCTCCAATTATCTATACCGAATTCTGCTATTTCTACTATATATCCAGTTATATCACCGCCCCCATCATCTTTCGGTGGGTTCCATGAACAAGAAATTGTGTCTTGTGTTGTTTCAGTGTAAGTTAATGGTCCTTCTGGTGGTCCAGGTTTGTCGACTACTATTACTTGAATATCAGCTGAATCTTTTCCATGTTCATTAGAAGCTGTAACTGTATAGGTACCAGCATCTGATCGCACGGATTTTTCAATACGTAAAGTAAGTTGGTCAGATTTAGTATCAGTTGATGTACGATGATTTTGTGGCAATTTCATGCCACCATTAACAGTCCATTCAACAGTAGGTGTTGGGGCTCCTGAAAGTGGAATTGTTATATTGACTGGTTCTCCGGCCCTTACTTTGACCTTGCGTCCAATCAAACCATCTAACCATAGTTTTGGTTTTTCTTTCATTGGTTTAGCTGTAAATACGGCTGAAGGATCAGATGGTTTACCGTTGCCAGCTGCATTAACGGCCGAGACTCTGTATTCATATTGATGACCTTCCGTAACGCGTTCATCTGTATAGTCTGGTCTTGGATGTGGCTCACCATTTAATTTTATCCATCGTCCAGTTGCTACATCGCGACGCTCAATGTCATATCCAATTATAGGTGATCCGCCATTACTTATTGGTGAAGACCACTTAATGTGAATATGATCCTTGTCACTATCAACTAGCTCTGGTTTTCCAGGTTGTCCAGGTGGATTATATTGATTCTTAGCAACAATTGGGGAATCAGATGTTAGTGGATCGGATCTACCCTGCAAGTTTTCTGCCATAACACGGAATTCATATTTGGTTCCTTCTAATAATCTAGGAACTACAGCATGGTTGTATTTAGGATTGACATATGTAACAGCTGGCACCCATCCACCACCATGTGTTAGGTCTCGTTTCTCAATGACATAAGCTGTTATTTCTGATCCTCCATTATCGGCTGGTGGTTTCCATGATAATGTTGTACTGTTTGCTGTAACTTCTTCATAATTTAATGGTCCGGTTGGTGCACCAGGTCTATCTAGTACAATTAATTGGAATGAACCTTCATCAATTCCTGAATCGTTTCTCAATAACAAATGATAAACGCCAGAATCTCCTCGATTACAGTTTACTGTGTGAATAACTGTATGATGACCAATTGATGTTAACGTTGTCCTTTCATTTGTTTGAAGTGGTGTATTTGTTTTATCCCAAATAACCTCAGGACATGGTTCACCAATAAAATCTATGTCAATATGGAAAATAAGTCCTGCTTTAATGCGAATATCATTTAGTGGAGTAATAATCTTAGGTGCCAAATAACGAGCTTTCGCCATTATCATATCTGAAGGTTCAGATGGTTCTGATTGACCTGCTTGATTTGTAGCGATAACGCGGAATTCATATTCATTTCCTTCAATTAAATCTGGAACTGTTGCTGCAGTTTTATTTGAAGGTACGTGAACTGCATTTACCCAATAAGGACTGCCTTTTTCTTTTTTCTGAATAATGTATCCTGTTAAAGGAGCACCACCATCAGATTTGGGTGGTGTCCATTGCAAGTCAACGTGATCTTTATCCCAATCTGTAACCGCTGGTTTACCAGGTGCATCTGGCTCATCAAACTCGTTCTTAGCGATTATACTCTTATCAGCTTCGAGTGGTTCAGATTCGCCAATAGCATTAACTGCGCGGACACGGAACAAATATTCTTTTTTATGAATCAACCTTGTTACGTCATGAACTAAATGTGTACTCATTCCAGCATCAGACCATGTTCCTCTGCTTAAATCCATTTTTTCTATGATGTAGTGAAGAATTGGTGAACCGCCATCATCTTTTGGCATTCTCCATCCCAAATGGCAGCCTTCTTTAGTAATTTTAGTAATATCAAGTGGTCCTTCTGGTGGACTTGGTCTATCGAGGACAGTTGCATTAGCTGAAGCTGTACATTGTCCGAGTTCATTTTTCAAGGTAAGTGTATAACGACCGCTATCAGAGCGAGCGGAGAACGGAATTTCGAAAACCAACTCATTTTGGAATAAGTTCATGTCGACTCTATTTCCAGGTTCAATCTTCTTTCCATGCAATAGCCATTCATAAGTTGGACGTGGCGATGCTTCAATAGGAATTTTCCATCCTAATTTCTTACCAGCATGAACGGTTATGTCTTGCAAATAACTTGGGTCAAAGTAAGGTTTGACAAATCTTGGTTTAGCAATTACTGGAGCTGAAGCATCACTTGGCTCTCCTGGCCCAGCTTTATTTACAGCAATTACACGGAATTCATATTCCTCTCCTTCAGTTAAATCAGGTACTCTACCAGAAGTTGCATCAGCTGGTACTTCAGTAGCTTTCTCCCATTGACCAAAACGAGGACGTTTTTCAATTACGTATCCAGTAATCGGTGACCCACCATCTTTTTTAGGTGGTGTCCATTCAAGATCAACATGATCTTTATCCCAATCTGTAGCTTTTGGTTGTCCAGGTTTATCAGGTCGGCCAAATGGATCTTTTGCAGTAATTGGAGCTGAAGAAGATAGTGGCTGTGATTCACCTAACTTATTTACAGCACGAACTCTGAAATTATAATCATGTCCTTCTATTAAGTTATCGGCTCGAATAGTTGTTCCAGCGCATTCTCCAACAGGTACCCAACGTAATGTTTCTGCGTCCATTTTTTCTACAGTATAATGTGTGATTTCTGAACCACCATCATCTTTTGGTGGACGCCATCTTAGAGTAATAGCATTTTTAGTAATTTCCTCTGGTTTGAGTGGGCCTTCTGGTGGAGAGGGAAGATCTAGTACAGTAACGTTAACAGTATGTGTGTCTTTTCCATTAATATTGCGTGCAACCAAAGTATATTCTCCAGTATGAGCACGTTTAGCATCAATAACTCGCAATTTGGTACGATAATCTTCGTTAACAATTTTAACATGGTCATTGTTAATAAGCATGTTTTCTTTATGTGACCACTCCTTTGATGGTGGTGGTTCACCGATGACAGGTACGTCGTATTCAAATGTTTGGCCAGCTTTAATTTTAATATCAGACATAAAGTTACGGTCAATTTTAGGTGGTAAGTTCTTTGGACGGGCAACATGTGGGCCAGTGGAATCACTTGGAACTCCTGGTCCAGCTTTATTTACTGCTTTTACACGGAACTCATATTTCACTCCTTCAATTAAATCGGGCACTTTGCCTGAAGTAACATCACCTTCTACTTCAGCACATTTTTCCCAATCGGGGCTGTATTTGTCTTTCTTTTCAATAACATAACCGACAATAGGTGATCCACCATCACTTTCTGGACGAGTCCATTCAAGTTCAACAAAATCTTTATCATAATCTTTAATGGCTGGAGTTCCAGGTTTACCTGGTTCATCGTAGGGATTCTTAGCTTCAGTTGCATGTGGCGTGGTAAGTGGTTCCGAAACACCATGCTTGTTTCGTGCTTTGACTCTGAATTTATATTTATGTCCTGGTTGAAGACCTTTAATATCAAGGCTTGTTTGTGGACCATCAGTTTCTCCAGCTGGTACCCAGCGACCACTGTTTTCATCCATCTTTTCAATAATGTAATTTTCAACAGGAGAACCTCCGTCATCAGATGGTGGGTTCCATTTAAGAGTGCAACCATTAGCATGTACATCATCCACTTTTAGTGGACCATTTGGTGGTAAAGGTTTGTCTAAAACAATTACTTTTACTTCAGCTTTGTCTTCGCCGTTTATATTTTCTGCTGTTACGGTATAGGTTCCAGCGTCATCTCTTGTAGCATTTCTTACAGATAATTTAGTATTATAGTCGACATGAGTAACTTTAACATTTCCTTTTGTAGTAACTTCTTTTTTGTTCAAATTCCATTTAGTGGTTGGAGCAGGTTCCCCTGTAACTTTGCAGTCAAATACAAAGTTTTGACCTGCTTTAATTCGAACTTCAATTAAATTGGTTCTATCAATCAATGGTGCTTGATTACGTGGTTTTGCAATAATAGGTCCAATTGAATCACTTGGTTCACCGGGCCCTGCTTCATTAACAGCTAAAACACGGAATTCGTAAGCTTGACCTTCAATAAGATCAGGTACTGTTGCTTTACTTTGATCGGCTGGCACTTCTGCTGCTTTCTCCCAAATGCCAAATTTGTCTTTCTTTTCAACGATATATCCTGTTATTGGAGAACCACCATCGGAAGCTGGTGGAACCCAAGCCAAATCAACATGATCTTTATCCCAATCTGTTGCCCTGACATTCGTTGGTTTTCCTGGTTCATCAAACGGATTTTTAGCAATAATACTTTCATCAGCTTCTAGTGGTACTGATTCACCTTCAGCATTAACAGCAGATACTCTAAATTTATATTCACCACCAGGTGTTAACCCAGTTACATCTGCTTGAGGTTCAGCTGAACGGCAACATGGTACCCAACAACCGGTTTCTGGATCCATTTTGTCAACTTGATAGTATTCGATTGGAGTACCTCCATCGTCTTTTGGTCTTTTCCATTTAAGATGACAACCTTCTTTATGAACATCAGAAATTTGTAATGGGCCTTCTGGAGCAGTTGGTTTATCGGTGACTGTTACATTTACAGTAACTGTGTCAGTTCCACTGCTATTTTTAGCGGTGACGGTGTAGGCTCCTGAATCGGTACGTTTCGCTGGTCTGATAACTAATTTTGTGTAATAGTCTGGAGATTCGATTGTTACGGCATCGCCTGAGTGCAGAGGCATACCACAATATTTCCAATCAACCTTAGGTGCTGGTTCTCCAATAATATTTGCATCCAATTTGATTGGGTTACCTGCTGATATTGTGACGTCATGTAAGTTTCTGCGCTCAATCTTTGGAGCCAAGAATCTTGGTTTGGCCGTGAACGTTTTACTTGCGTCAGATGGTTCTGATGGGCCGGCTTTGTTAACAGCTACAACTCGGAATTGGTATTCATTACCTTCAATCAAACCGGTTACAGTCGCAATTGGCTGTGGTGATGTTGTTTCTAACGCTTTCTCCCACATAGGACTGTATTTGTCTTTCTTTTCAATAATATAGCCGGTTATAGGACTGCCACCATCTGAAGCAGGTTCAGCCCAAATTAGTTCAACATGATTAGCAGACCAATCGTTTGGTTCTGGTGCACCTGGTTTGGATGCAGTTGTGAAGGGATCCTTGGCAATTATTGAACCAATAGTTTCCAAGGGTTCCGACTCACCTTGCTTGTTGAGTGCCTTTACTCTAAATTTATATTCATGACCAGGTGTTAATCCATCAACTTCCATTTCAGGTACATCAGATTTACCAACCGGCAACCAAATTCCGGTATCTGGATCGAATTTTTCAACTACATAACCTTCGATAGGCTCACCACCGTCGTCTTTTGGTTTCTTCCATTTAAGTTTACATCCTTCTTTGTGAATGTCTGATACTTCCAAAGGTCCTTCAGGTTTACCTGGTTTAGAAATAACGTTGACCTCAAATTCAGCGGTATCAGTACCATATTGGTTATGAGCAACAATTTTGTAAGTTCCAGTATGTTTACGTTCAGGACTGTCATTATTTAATTTAGTATTATATGGAACATTCTTAATGCGGCACGCTTCTGGCATAGATTTTCCATTATGACTCCATGTAATATCTGGGGCTGGTTCACCAGACACTTTAATGTCCAAAAAGATAGGTTCACCTTCTTTGACATTGTAGGTTCTGATGTAACGTCTGTCAATTTTAGGAGCAACTATAAACAAAATTTTAAATATTAATTTGAATTTGAAATCTGTTAATGTACTTGAACTTACGTTTTCTCGGTTTAGTAACAACTCCATTGCTTGGTTCACTGGGTTCACCAGGACCTGCTTCATTTATAGCCTTAATGCGGAACTCATACTCAACTCCTTCGTCTAAATCTGGTACAGATGCCTTACATTCTTGGCCTCCAGCTGGAGCAGGAACTTCCAATGCTTTAACCCATCTACCAGTACCCTTTTCTCGTTTTTCTACAGCATATGCAGTTACTGGAGAACCTCCATCATCAATTGGAGCTTTCCATTTGAGATCAACACGGTCCTTATCCCAGTCGGTTACTTCTGGTTTGCTTGGTTTTCCAGGTTCATCAAATGGATTCTTAGCAATAATAGATTTGTCGGCCTCTAAAGGTTCTGATTCACCTTCAGTATTTACAGCAATAACGCGGAATTTGTATTCTTGACCAGGTACTAAGTTATTAAGTTCACAATGTGGTTCGCGGGATTTTCCTGCTGGCAACCACCGTCCACTTTCGACATCCATTTTTTCAACAATGTAAAAATCGATAGGAACTCCTCCATCATCTTTTGGAGGTAGCCATTCCAATTTGCAACCTTCTTTGTGAACATCTTTTATCTTCAATGGTCCTTCTGGTTTGGTTGGTTTATCTAATATGGTAATTTCAATAGAAGCTTCATCTGTGCCGGAATCATTTTCGGCTTTTAAGGTATATCTACCGGTGTTAGCTCGTGTTATGTTTGGTATTGTCAACTTAATTTTATATGGTTCAGTATCCACTGATATATCGCCTTTTGGCTCAATTTGCTCTTTAACATGATACCATGTTTTCTTTGGTGGTGGTTCACCTGTAACTTTAACATCTAAACGAATTATTTGACCAGCTTTAAGAGTCAAGTCCTTGAGATTAGTTCTGTCAATCTTTGGAGCAGCAAATCTATCTTTAGCTAACATTGTTTCTGAAGCATCTGAAGGTTTGCTTGGTCCAGCTTTATTAACTGCTTTAACACGGAATTGATATTTTTGTCCTTCGATTAGATCGTTGATGCGAGCGTCACATTTTGGTGTTTTCGTTTCCATAACTTTTTGCCATTTATTGGTCAAATTATCTTTCTTTTCTATAATATATCCTGTAATTGGTTCACCTCCATCATTTGCTGGAGGTTCCCATTTAAGATCTGCATGATTACGTGACCAGTCTTTAATTTCTGGTTTTCCAGGTGTTGAAGGTGGGTCATAGGGATTCTTGGCAGTTGTAGAATGCTCAGTTTGTAAAGGTTCTGATTCTCCTTCTGCATTTACAGCTTTGACTCTGAAATGGTAATCTTTACCTTCTGTTAGTCCTGTTACCTCGGCTTCGGGTGTTTTGGAAGTACAAACTGGGACCCATCTTCCTGTTTCTGTATCCATACGTTCGACGACATAATGATCTACTGGCTCACCACCATCATCTTCAGGTTTATCCCATTTCAATTTCATAGTTTCCGCAGTAACTTCGGATACTTTAAGTGGGCCTTTTGGTTTACTTGGTTTACTTAAAACTTCAAGTTCAACATCTACTTGATCCGTTCCAGAATCGTTTTTAGCCATCACTGTGTATACACCACGGTCACTACGCTTCACTTTTTGTAATATGAAAGTCGTTTTGTAATCCTCATTTTCAATACGCAAACGATCTCCTGTACGTAATTCTTCATTTTTATAAGTCCAGGTAATTTTTGGTGCGGGTTCTCCTTTAACATCAGCTTCCATACGCAATAAGTTACCACTTCTGACAACTTTTTTCTGCAAATTCTTCCGATCTATTCTAGGGGCTAAGAAACGAGGTTTAGCAACGACTGACTTAGACACATCGCTTGGCTCACTAGGTCCAGCTTTGTTTACAGCTACAACCCTAAATTCATATTCGTGATTTTCTTCTACATTAGTTACAGTTCCTGAAGTTTTATCACCCGGCACCGTAGCAGCATCAACCCATTGACGGCCAGATTTATCCCGCATTTGTATAATATATTTTTGAATTGGTGCACCACCGTCATCTTTGGGTGCTGTCCATGATAAATCAACAAAGTCTTTGTCCCAATTAGTTGGATCTGGACGTCCGGGTTTTCCAGGCTCATCGAATGGATTTTTGGCTATTATTGGTTTTTCTGTTTCTAAGTCTTCTGATTCACCTTCCTTATTCACAGCTCTTACGCGGAATTTGTATGGTTTACCTTCTTGCAAACCAGTTATATTTGCTTCAGGCTCAGTACTCTTACCACATGGTACCCATTGCCCTGTATGTGGATCTAGTTTTTCAATTTCGTAATAATCTATTGGACAACCACCATCGTCTTCTGGTTTTTTCCATTTTAGTTTACAGCCATGCTTGTGAACATCACTAACATCCAAAGGTCCTTTTGGTTTGCTAGGTTTACCTAATACAGTTATTTCTAGGTCAGCCTTATCTTCTCCAACTTCATTTTTGGCAACTATAGTATATTTGCCAGACATTATACGCTTAGCTTTCATAATAAAGAATTTGGTATTGTAATCAACATTGTCAATTTTTATATTATCATCATTTACAATTGGTTGATCATTGAAGAACCATTCAACTGTTGGTGCTGGTTCACCCTTAATATTAATATCAAGACTAACTGAAAGACCAGCTTTTACATTTAATGGATTCAAATTCTTTCTATCAATATGTGGTTTTACTGAAAAAAGAAATAAATTAAATTTTTTAAAAAACTTTTTAAAGTTAAAACTTACAGAATCTTGGTTTTGCTGTGTGCCAATTCGTTGGTTCTGATGGTTCTGATGGACCAGCTTTATTAACTGCACGAACACGGAATTTATATTGTTGACCTTCTTCGAGTTTAGGTACAGTTCCCTTACAACCAGGTCCTGCTGTTTCAACAGCTTTGACGAAAAGACCGGAGTCTTTATCCATAACTTCAATAATATAGCCTGTAATAGGTGCACCACCATCACGGATTGGTGCCTCCCATTTTAATTTAACATGATTTTCATCCCAATCTTCCAATTCAGGGAGGCCAGGTGGCGATGAAACATCATATGGATTTTTAGCTAATATTGATGTATCAGTTTCTAATGGATCAGATTCACCTTCTTCGTTAACAGCCTTAACGCGGAATTGATATCTATGATTTGGATCCAATCCTTTTATTTCCTGTTCTTCTTTTTCAGGATCAACACGACCTGCTGGCATCCATTTACCTGTTGCTACATCCATTTTTTCAACAACATAAGCGGTTAATGGTAAACCACCATCGTCTTTTGGTTTCTTCCATTTTAATTTACATCCTTCTGCGTGTACATCTGATACTTCTAATGGACCTTCTGGTTTGGCTGGTTTATCTAGAATTGTAACTTCGACTGTAGCTTCATCTACACCATTAATATTTTCGGCACGCAATTTATATTCTCCAGTATTTTTACGGTCAGTATCTAAGATTGTTAATTTAGTGTTATAATCTTCATTATCAATGCGGCATAATCCAGTTGGCTCCAGGTTCTTTCCTTTAACACTCCATGTTAGTGTCGGTGGAGGTTCTCCACGTACATCAACATCGAATTTAACTTGTTGTCCAGCACGGACTCTAATAGGTTTCATTTTTTCGCGGTTAATCATTGGTTTCACTAAGTTTTTTTTATACAAAAAATATAATTAGAAAGTGAAATTTATGTAAAGAAAAATGTTTAATTGAAAATAAAAACAAAAACAATATGTATGTCATAATGATATAAAGCAATACAAAAGCATACTAAATTAAATTTTTTATTAATTTTTTCATAATATTAATTGCTCTGCAAGCTGTAATGTAAATAGAAGTTATTCAATTTTAGTATATAGAGAACGCATCCATTATATGATAACTTGGATTAAAAAAAATATTCTTACAATTTCTAGCTTTGGCAATATGAGGTTCAGTAGCATCACTTGGTTCACCGTTGCCAGCTTTGTTAATAGCTCTAACACGGAATTGATAAGTATTACCTTCCTTTAAACCATCGACAGTGGCTTTTGGTGCTGGTCCCTTTTTGGAGTGAAGGGGAATATAATATAAAAAAATAAAAAAGAAATTTAATAGAGTTGTTTAAAAACTTCCACCTAAGAAAATTATTGTCGTAAAAAAATAAGTGCTATTGTTGTTTTAGTAAATGTATTGGAGAGATGTTTAAAAATGATGATATTTAAAAATGAAAAATTATAAGTTGGAAATGTTTGGTGAACAACAGTAATAAAATTCTAGAGTGGTAAAAAATATCTGAATTATAAAGTATAAATATATTGTAATAATAAGTCAAATTTTTACACATTATCAATAAAAATATGTAGTATAAAAAACTATCTTACATCTGTTGTAAGAATTTCATCCCAAACTGGTGAGAATTTCTCTTTCTTTTCAATAACGTAACCAGTAATAGGTGCTCCACCATCACTTTTTGGTGGATCCCATTTTAATTGAACACTTTGTTCATCCCAATCTTCAAGTTGAGGTTTACCAGGTTTACCAGCAATGTCATATGGATTTTTAGCAATAATTGAATGATCACTAATTAATGGCTCAGATTCACCTTCTTCATTGATTGCTTTGACACGGAATTGATATTCATGACCTTCTTGTAATCCTTTTACATCAAACTCTGTATCATTTCCAGATACACGACCAGCTGGTACCCAACGGCCAGTATCTTTGTCGAATTTTTCGATTTGATATGCTGTAATTGGTTTTCCACCATCATCATCTGGCTTATCCCATTTTAATTTACAGCCACTCTTTGTAACATCTTTCACTTTTAATGGTCCTTTTGGTTTACCTGGAGCTGCTAAAACAGATACTTCAACATCTGCTTCGTCAGAACCGTGTTCATTAACAGCTTTAATTTTGTATAAACCAGTATGTTTACGTTGTGCATCAACCACAGACAATTTAGTGTTATAATCAGAGTTTTTAATATCAATGTTTTCATCATTCTTAAGCTCTTTGTCTACATCAGATTTTATTTCTTTTATTGTCCAAGTTATGGTTGGTGGTGGTTCACCACGAACATCAATATCATATTTAATTAATTGTCCAGCACGAATAATGAGTGGTTTTAAGTGTGTGCGATCAATTCTTGGTTTCACTTTATTATATAAGAAAAGTAAATTAAAAAAATTTATAATATAATAAATGAAACATAACGTTCTTTTGAAAAAAAAATTGAATATTTGATTATAAATTTTGTTTCGTATTTTTTTATTTTTTATGTAAACTTTCTAATTTTTATAATTTAGTTAAATGAAAAATAAATAATCTGATATTTATACTATATTGAAAGTTTATGGTCAAGAAACTAAGATAATATAATATTTTTTTAAAAAATTTAAAATATTTTTATTTAACAGTTTAAATATAAGAATAAATATTCCCTAAGTCAAAATTAATAAGCAAATATTGTTTAAAATTGTCAATCAAAGTAAAATTAAGGACAAATATTGTAAAAACTTACATGCTCTATGTTTGATAACTTGTACTTTGCTAGGATCAGAGGGTGGAGAAAGACCAGCCTTGTTAACAGCAACAATACGGAATTGATATTCTCCATATTCTTTTAGATCATCTACTTTAGCTTCAGTTATACTACCAGGAACTTCACCGGCTTTTTCCCAATCAGGTTTATAACGATCTTTCTTTTCAATAATGTATTTTTCAATAGCTGCTCCACCATCAGATTTTGGTGGTTCCCATTTCAAATCAACACTGTGGTTGTTAAAATCAACAATATCAGGTGTTCCTGGTGATAATGGTTCATCAAATGGATCCTTTGCAACTACGCCTACTAATGTTTCTAATGGTTCCGATTCGCCCTCATCATTGATAGCGGTCACCCTGAATTTGTATTCAGAACCAGGATTCAAACCAGTCACATCAAATTCTGGTGGTTCTTTATCGCCTGGCAATCTTCCAACACGTACCCATTTACCAGTAGCTGTGTCCATTTTTTCAATTTCATATTCTTTAATCGGTACACCGCCATCATCTTCTGGTTTTTTCCATTTCAATTTACATGATTTTGCGGTAACGTCGGACACTTCTAATGGTCCTTTTGGTGCACTTGGTTTAGCCAAAACGATAAGTTCAACAGTTTCCTTGTCGACACCATTTCGATTTTCAGCTTTTAATGTATATTTGCCGGTATCGGCCCTTTTAACTTTTTCAATTGTAAAATCGGTATGGTAATCGACATTCTCTATTTTAATGCGGTCGGTTGTTGTAAGCGGAATATCATCACGCCAACTCCATGTAAGAGTTGGTGCTGGTTCGCCACTTACATCAACTGACCATTTGTGAGTGCGTCCAGTCTTGATTGTGACCCGCTTGAATGTGGAGCGATCGATAACAGGTTTTACTAATTTTTTTGAAGCAATTGTAAATAAACAATTGTAACGAATTTATGAAAGTTGAAAGGGAAAAAGAAAAAAAAATATTTAAGTTTTTGTTTTCACTCTTACACATTTTGAAAGCCATTAAGCGCCAGCTAATGTTTGAAATGATTATTCTGCTGCACATTTTTGCAATTTTGCTATTATATGTTACATATGCTACTTACATGATTACTGCATAAAGTTTGTTAGATAAATGATTAAAGCAATTATAATGATTTTTATAAGCATTTAATGTCGTCATTTAGCATGCTTTAGTTTGCTTTACTTATACTTAAGGTTAGGTTTTAAATAAATTAAATATGATTGTAAATTTATTACTTTACACTTACAGTTTTTGTGTTTGCACAAATGTGGATCTGTAGGTTCAGAAGCTGGAGATGAACCGGCTTTATTATGTGCTTTGACTCTAAATTGATATGTTTGGTTTTCTTTTAAATCAGGAACAAACGCAGTACATTGTGGTCCTTCTGTTTTAACAACTTCTGTCCAATCAGGTGAGAATTTGTCTTTCATTTCTATAGTATAGTGGGTTATTGGACGACCACCATCACTTTTAGGTGTTTCCCATTTTAGTGTAACACTCTTATTGTCGTAATCATCAATAACAGGTTTGCTAGGAGCATCAGGCTCATCATAAGGATTCTTACATAATATGGAATCAGTTGTTTCCAATGGATCTGATTCACCTTCCTTATTAACTGCCTTAACACGGAATTTATATTTCTTTCCGGGAGTAAGACCTTTGAAAGTAAATGAATCGTCATCTGGTCCAGCCTCCCCAGCTGGAATCCAGCGACCTGTTTCTTCATCCATTTTTTCGAGGAGATAACCAGTGATATCAGATCCACCGGTATCTTCTGGTCTCTTCCATTTAACCTTAACGTGGTCAGCACGAACTTCTTCTGGCTCTAATGGTCCACGTGGTGCTGTTGGTCGATCCAACACAATAACGTTAGCCTTTGATTCACATGTGCCAGAAGTATTACTTAGCACAATTTTGTAAGTGCCTGTGTCGGCGCGTACAGCTTTTTTGATTGTGATTGATGAATTTCTTTCATATTGGTCTAATGTAATACGCGAGCCATCAATGTTCAAGTCTTTGTCTTTGAACTGCCATTTTGCAGTTGGTTCTGGTTCACCATCATATTTGATATCAAAACGTACAGTTTGTCCTTTCTTAACAGTAATATCTTTAAGTTGATCACCAACAAGGAATGGTTTAACAAATCTGCATTTAGCAATAATTGGTTTGGTTGCATCACTAGGTTCCCCAGGCCCAGCTTTGTTTATAGCCTTTACCCGGAACTCGTATTGATGTCCTTCAGTAAGACCATCTACGGTTGCTGCTAAGCAATCAGCCGGCACCTCTTTAGCTTTTACCCATTCATTACTAAATTTATCTTTGTATTCGATAAGATAACCTTCAATTGGTGCACCTCCATCACTATCTGGCTTTTCCCATTTGAGATCAGCATGGTCTTTATCCCAATCTGTAACTTCGACGTTCTTTGGTTTACTAGCTTCGTCCCAGGGATCTTTAGCTAAAATAGTATTCTTAAATTGAGCTGGTTCACTTGGACCAAGTTTATTAACAGCACGAATTCGGAATCTATATTGTTTTTTAGGTGTTAAGTCATCAATTTTCTTTTTGCAAGGTTCACCAGCGGGCACCTCGGCAACACTTTCCCATTGGGCTTTTTTACTAAGATCTTGACGTTCAATAATATATTTTTGAATTGGTGCACCACCATCATCAGTTGGTGGTTTAAAGCTAACAACACATGAAGTTTGAAATACATCAGTAACATCAACATCTTGTGGAGGTTGTGGAACATCTTGCATTATGATATTAACATCCTTAACATCTTCACCTCGTCCGTTGGATAGTTTAATTTGATATGGTCCTGATTGGTCACGACTAGGCTTCTTAATTTTGAAAACAATTTTCCCTTCTTTTCCACCTTCACCACCTTGAACAGAAACTTCAACATCTTTAACTGGTAATGGTTTTCCATCTTTAATCAGTTTAGCTTCGACAGGCGTTTGTTTTGTGCCATCAACTATAAAATTAAAGAAACAATTAAGAAATAAAGTAAATAAAAAAAAAATATACTTCATATACACTTTACTCAAATATTCAACTAAAAAATGTTTATTTATGTATATTTACTTTATTTATATAAAAAATAAGCTTACTGGTAAATGGAACTTCAATAACAATTGGAGCACTGATTGGCGCAGCATATTCATTTGGACAGTCAATTTTAGGTGCACTTTCTCCTTTGGAAACGCTAAGTTGGCAAGTTGAGTTCAATTTACCGGATTCACATGTTATTTCACCATCATCCCCCATTTCGAGATTATTGAAGATGAGCTGGTGTTTACCACCACCCAGATTCTTAATCTCGATACGGTCATTTGGAACAATTGGTTCACCATTGAATTTCCATTCACACGGTGCTGTTTGATCCTGGAGCTCAACATCCAAAACAAGTTTTTCACGTTCAATACCTTGTGTATCCTTAAGTTTTTTGTTGAAACGATTTTGATCTAATCATAATTAAAGTATATATTAGATTAATTTTCTAATGAAAAACAAAAATTAACATAACATTTTTTTATGAAAAAAAAAAAAAAAAAATAAAATAAATATAAAAAATAATATTCAATTAAAATTGAAAGAACACAATTCTACTTATTTCACAAAATTTCGGTACTTACAGTTTACAACAAGTTCGGCTTCTGTTTTGTCAGCATTTGTTGTACAACGATACATGCCAGCATCTGTAACTTTGGCATCATTAATTACCAACTTACATTTACGTCCATCTTTAACAATTTTAACACGTTTATCGGGTTTAATTTCTTCGTCACCCTTAAACCATTGGACATCACCAGCGGCATCATCAATTTCACATGCCATTGTTACACTATCTTTTTCAATTAATTGTTGTGATTTAAGTACTTTGACAAATTTATAAGGATATTCAGTTATTTTAACAACTGTTTCAGTTTTATCTGGTTGTCTAGTAATACGACATGAGTATTTACCAGCATCTTCAAATACACAATCTCTGATGACTAGTTTTAGACCACCAGATAAATCTTTTCCGATCAAATATTTTTCACCTCCATCCAATTTATTATCATCTTTAAACCATTCAACATTAGCCATTGAGCTACTAACTGAACATTCTAAAGTTACTTCATGTCTGGTAAAACCATCATATTTCTTTTTCAATTGTTTTGTAAATGTATATGATGGATCTGCTTCTTCAACATTTAAATATGCTGTACATGCAATTCCACCAATTTCAATTGTATATTTTCCACTATCATCAACTTTTGGATTAAATATAACTAATTGGTAGGTATCGACTTCATTTTTAAACTTATATTTACTGCCCGTAAATAGTTCCTTAGTTAAAAGAAAATTTTTAGAAATTATTTATATTTTATAAATTCTAAATTAAATATTTTAATAACTGTTTAATGTTAGTTTATATGTTTGTTATCACATATAATTTAATTCTTATGTGAAATATAATCCAATGCTATCAAAAAAATTTACAAACAAATTATTTATTTAGTCTGGCACATTTTTATAGTCTATTAAAATTGCAAAATTAGATTTTAAAAAAAAATATACAATGTTAAAATAAATATTTTTTATAAAATAAAAAAAAAAAAATAAAATAGTAAATAAATTACTGGAATGCAAGAAGTATAGTGAATCTAAAAAGTTAATATTAAATATAAAAATTTTTAAAACTTACATCTTTTCTGAACAACCATTTTGGCTTACAATTTGGTTTACTAAAACCAGCTTCAAAGATAACTTTTTTATCTTTACCTTCTTTTGCAAATTGATCGATCAGTGGTCGTAGGAATGAATCTTGTTTCTAAACATTTGGTGTTTTTTTTTTTTTTTTTTTTTTTTTTTGGTTTGTTGTTTTTGAATAAATAGATTAAAAAATAATAAATAAAAAAAAAAAACAAAACAAAATTAGAAAATATAAATAATAAAATAAAAAAAATATTTAATTTATTTGTATATAGTTAAAGTTTTATTCGTTGATTTTATTTTGTATTTTAATTTTTTAAATTATTATATTTTTTGAATATTAATATTTAATTTAAGTAATTGTAATTCGTTTTTTTTTTTTTTTTTTTCTGTTTATTTTAATTTTTTTATTGTAGATTATATACGTTTTTTTTTTTATTTGCTGTTATTTAAATGCTAGAATTATTACCATTTACCAAAAAAAATGGTATATATATAATTTTTAAAATCGGAAAAGATTTGATCACCCAAAAAGACAATTCGTTGTAAGTATAATATTAAATAAAGTATATTGATTTTTAAGTATTTATTTATAAAATTAATAAGAAAATAACTAAGCCTTGAATATTATATATATAATATTTAAATAAAAATTTTTTATAAAAATTATTTAAATTTTTTTTTTAACGATTTTTAGCTCGTTACTTTTTTAAATTAGTTTTAACGAGTTTTGAGCTGTCACTCGAAAAACAGTGTGTTTTAATTAATTTTTTTTTTTTTTATTTTTTTTTTTTAAATGCCATTTTTTGTTTTTAATAAATATAATTATCAAGATTACACGTGTTGTTATTTAATAAATATTAAAAGTATATATTATGAATAATAAATGTTGTATTATAAAAAGAATTGCATTTGCGTAGCATTTTGTTTAATAAATAATATATAGATAGCATTTTGATAACATTTTAATGGTAGCACTGCAAAAAACGATTTTATCAAAAAAATTATTTATCAAAATATATAATACCTAAATGTTAAAAATAAAATAATTATAATGCAGATATAATATTTAAAAAAAATACATGTATTATTTTTTAATTTATTTTTTTTTTTTTATTTTTTATTTTGACAGCGAATTTACCGATTTAATAACCAAACAGCTGTTGATTACCATTCAAAAATGATTACCATTATAAAGATCATATTTATTATAAATTATTTTTTTTTATTAACAATTTGACGCCACTGGTTTTGTTTTATAAATATATATATCAGAGGCGTAGCGTTTTGTATTGAAACCTTGTTAATATTTTTTTTTTTTAATTAAAATGAATCCCTGAGAAAAATTAAAAATTTTCAAAAAAACTTTTTTTATTTATTGTAAAATAAATAAAAATAAATTTCTTCAGTATTAAGTAAAGTATCACACTTCATATAATATTCTAGGCTTGAAAAAAGTCAATTTAAAAGTCAATCAAGAATTGAAATATTGTTATTATAATTATATATAAAGTGAATTTAAAGAAAATTCTTTTATCTTAAAAGATAAAAAAAAAAAACGATATTAGAAGGTAGAAAAACAGAAGAGTGTATAAATTTTTTTTTATACTTATAACAAAAAAAAAAAAAGCAAAACAAAAATTATTCAAAAAAATTGTAAAAAAAAAAAAAAAAAATTCAAAAAAAATTGATTTAACATAATATATTTAATATATATATATATATATTTCAAATATATAAATGTATGTAAACTTAAAAAAGAAATATCTTCAATCAAAACAAAATGAAAAAAATAAAATCAATATATTATTAAAAATTCGACTTTATACATTATTAAAATATAATATGTTTTTTTTTTAAAATTTTTCTAAATAATATACAATTTTCTATTTAACATTTGTTTTGAGTAATCATTTATTTTAAATTGTGAGTTTACTCTTAAACTGAATTTGTATTTTTTTTGAGTACCAATTGACCGTTGTTTAAATACTATTATATGTAGTCGATTAATAAATCATAAGTCTTTTAAACAAAAAAAAAAAAAAAATATTTTAGATTATGCACTTCTACAATAACATCTAAAAAAATTTGATATTTTTTTAGCCGTTACCATTAACTTGAAACTTTTCCCATCATTACTTATTCTTATAATCCAGGGTTGTAAATGAGCGGACTCAAATGCGCCAAACTCAACTCATAGCTCAACTCAAATGATGAGTTCGCTCTACTATGAGCGAGCGACCCATGCGCTCACAGGTTAAGCGGACTCAAATATTGAGCGGACTAAAATATTGAGCGGACTCAAATGTTGAGCGGACTCAAATGTTTTGAGTTGAACGATGAGTTGAGTCGAAATTTGAGCTTTTTACACAACCCTGCTTATAATTATAAAAATAATTATAATGATCATTACATAATGTACTGGTAATATCCACGATATGAATTTAGTAAATAAATAACATCAGCCACCTTATAATAAACAACTATAATCACATGTTTTACCTTAAACGTAATACATTGCATTACGTATTTGCTATATTTTTTTTATTATTAATAAAACTTAAATTTTTTAAATTAATCATAATTTATTATCTTAAATAAAGAAAAAAAACACAAAGGTTTTATTTTTATTTTAATAAATAAGACTCTCTGCCTTATACTATATAAATATTTTAAATAATTTATAATATGTGAATATGTGAATTCGTCATGAAATCCCCGTCAGGAAAAATCGCACAAAAAATCCCTTAAGACAAAATCTCCAAAATCAAAATTCTCAACAACAAATAATATAAAAAATTTTGTAAAAGAGGAATATCGCGATCCAGAAAATATTTGTAGATTTTGTTCTTAGGGAATTTATTATTTTTTGCTGGAAATTGGTCTTATTGGGATTTTTTTTTTTTTTTAGTTGTTTTGAGAATTTGTCCGTATCCCCAACATAATTTTATTATATCTTGAGATTAAAGGAAAGATGATTAATAATATATAACATGAAATTTAATATTTGATTGTTTAAGTTCCAAGTCTAAAATAAAGTGTTTTGATTGAATTTAGGAATTTCATATTTTAAAAAAAAATATAACTTTTAACAATTGGAGATGAGAAAAGAATAATTGTTAAATTAAAAAATATAATTATAAAAAATAAAAAATTTATTCAAAAATCAAAATTAGCAAAAAAAAAAAAAAAAAAAAAAAAAAAGAAAATGAAAGAAGAAATTATTAGAGTAGAAATTTACTAACGAAAAGATTTTTGGGACTCGTGTTATATACTTTGAACTATTTATAAGTATTTTTTCTTAAATAATTTAATTTATTAAAATTACCTAAATTATTAATTATATAATATATAAAACTTTGTCTTTTTTTTTTTTTTTTTTATTTATTTATTTATTATTTTTTTTTAAATAAATTTAAGTGGAAAAAACACAAGTAAAATGAAAATTAAACACATTGAAAAGAGTGCAAAGAAATTCTCCCATTAGATTTTTTTTTTTTGTTTTTTTTTTTTTAAAAAAGAAAATTAAATTACAAATTAGCTTTCGTATATATATATATATATATATATAATATATATACATTTAATAACTATATTTATTAAATTTTTAAATTAATTCAATAAAGTACAATTACATATAACTTAGAAGAAAAAAGAAGAAAGTCGGAGGTTTGTAAAAAAAAAAAAAAAATAACAAAAATAAAATGGTTCATCCATAATAAACCCAACATAGATAGTAGAAAAAGGTGCATTATAGACACAGAATTGAAGTTTCAATAGAATAATATTATATATATACATATATATATTAAAAAAAAAAATAACTAATCAGTTAGAAAGAGCCAGATATTATAGAGAAAAAATTTTGTGTCGGAGTTTATAAATTTTTTAATTATAATTATAAAATTAAAAAAATAACGGTTAAAATAATATAGGTATATTATTAAATGTGTAAATAAAGAGCCATAGACACTTGGCAAGTTCAATTAAAAGTTTATAAATAGAAAATAATTTCAAAAAAAAAACAATACTTATAGAAATAATACAAACAAATAACGAATTTTATAGAAACGAATAGAAAATGTACAATGGAACTATTTTAAATTTAAGTACTTGATAATATACTAATTATAATAATTAGTTTTCGATACATTTTGAATGTGTACCTACTTTAAAAAAAAAATTTTAATTTAAATTATCAGAAATAAAACCCCAAGATATTTTAAAATCATAATAATGAACTAAATCGCTATACTATACAAAATTAATAATATGCATAATCATAATATTAAAAAAAATATAATAATATAATCTTGGGCTTACTAAGATTTGAGATTGATTAAATTTCAAAAATTATTTATACTGGAATATTATACTGGAAGTAATTATAGGAAACCATTATAAGATGTATAATACATATTGAAAAGTCTAAACAATATGACAGAAAAATTAATTATGGAGAATCAATCAAAAATTTTATTTGATTCTTATAGCTCACATACGAAATTTTTTTTTTTGTATTATTTCCAATATAGTTATAAAAATCAATCAAAGTTTAATCAGAATTTTGTCTAGGTAAATGGTAATAAAATACTAAAAGGCTACTTGAAGAGCTCATACATAGTAGGATTGGACGAAAGCAGTCATTTTTATTTTTACATACATACATAAAATTGTACGATAAATAAAAAATAAAATCAAAAAAAAAAAATAGTAAAGGAAAGAAAATGAATAATAATAATAATAATAATAATCAGAAGAATAACAACTAACAGTGTGTGTGTACAACAATTAAAATTAGATGAAAGAAAAAGTAAGAAACACAAAAGTAAAGTATAAGTAAAAGATATTGAACACAAAGAATTTTTTTTTTGCAAAAAAGAAATATATGTGAGATATTTTTTTGAAAGAGAAAGGGAGATTTTGCTTGCAAATTTTTTTTGAAAAATTTGCATTTAAAAGAAAAAAAAAAAAAAAAAAAAGAAGAAAAGTAGTTATAGTACGTCTACTTTTTTTGGAATGGTCGAACCTCCTCACGACGAAATGGATGTAATGTTGGCCAATCAGGTATTAATTCAGCTAATGATGGTCTTCTTGATGTTATTCCCTGTTAAGTTTGAAAGAGAAAAACAAAATAGTAATAGACAAAGAATATAAAATTTTTTGTAAGGAATGTATAAATAAAAAAATAACAAAAAAAAACTTGACATAAAATTAAAAAATTTTAAAAAATACATAATATGTATATAAACAAAAAATATTAATTACAATTTTTAAAGAAACAAAAAAAAAAAATGAATGGTATACAGTATTTTAAATTAAATAAAGTTGAATACACACTTATATAATTATAATAAAATGTGTAATAATTATATAACCTAATGTATTTTGAGCAGAATTTAAAATGTTTGTTATGCATTATGTTTTCATGGTTTTTTTAATTCGATGTATTTTTTTATTATATTTTCTTTTATTTATTTTTTGTTTTTTATTAATTTTATAGTTTTTTTATTTTTTTTTATATGGGTATGGGAAAATTAATTTTTATATGTTTTATATATCCATTTAGATTTTTAATTTATTATATTAAGTAGGTTTATATATATATATATTTATATTATATGTTTCTAATATATATATATATATTTAATCACAAAATGGTTAACAATTAATTAATATTGGGTTTTAAGATATATCTGATGTATTTTAAGATATATATTTTACTTACCATACCATATACTGTTTAATTTTAATTTTTTTTTTGTATTATCATTAATTTAAATACAAAATTTTATTTTTATATTTAAATTTTAATATTCTATATATATTTTTTTTTTTTTTTTTTCAATATTAATCACATAATAAATGATGTCAAATGGAGACCTATTTTTTTTTTTTTTGGGAAATACAAATTGAAAGGGTAACAAAATTTTAAACATATTATTTGTATATATATACGATTTTGGCCCTAAATAATTATTATAAATATAATTAAATAAAAATTTATTATTATTAAAAAAATAAAAAAAAAAATATATTTTAAAAATATAAATTTTAAATCCCCATTACGGTATTTCCTATAAACTTATTAACGGTTTTATGTTTTGATTTATTAAAATTTTAATATTAAAAAAAAATAATGTCTAAAATTAATAAAATTTTTTTGAAACATTATATATTATATAAATATTATAAGTATATAGTATATAAATATTAAATTTAAAATAATAATAATAAAAAAAAAAAAAAAAAAATTTCAAATAAAATGGAAAATTTGTTTTGTTGTTTTTTTTTTTTATAAATAATATTTAAAAACTAATAATTAAAACAAAAAAAAAAAAAAAAAAAAAAAAAAAAAAAAAAAAAACACGCTAAATAAAAAAAAACAAACGTTTAATAAAATATACACTAGCGGTGGTAATTAAATTATAAAAAAGGTATTTTTTTGGCTTTAAGCTATAATATCACGTTTAAAAATAATATTGTATTTTAAAAAATAATATCACTATAGAATTCTTATTATTATATATGTATGGTGTGTTTATTCCTTTTAGTACTATTTTGAACTGCGACCGTCCTATAAAAACCGTCCTCACAATTTGTTCTCAAAAGTACAATAATCAGCTTCTAGCTATAAGTCTAATTCTTCAAAAATTTACGATAAAAAAAAAAAAAAGTATGTGTGCTATAACTTTGCAAAATAAATTTATATTTAAATAAATATTTATTATTTAATAAAAATTAAAAAAAAAAAATTTAATTAAAATAAAATTTTTTTGTTTTTTTAAATCACGTGTGTTTTTGTTTTTTTTTTTTCCTCTTTTTTTTTAAAAGTAATAAATATTCGATAGTAAATATAATCGAGTTTTGTAATCAAAAACCAAACCAAAAAATTGTTAATATTATGCAATTAAAAACTAAAAAAAAAAAAAATTCAAAACTTCAAACATATGTGTTATATTAGTTAAATTTTGTAAATAAAAAAATTACAAAAAAAAAATAAAATTAAAAAAATAAAACCAAAACTTTTTTATATATTTTTTTTTTTATATAATTCATGCACAATCTTTATGATTATTTTTATGAAAACAAAATACTTATTATCTATTTTATTCTATTAATTATTTAATTTTATACTTATATAATATTTTTTTTAAATTCTATAGAGTATTTATTGCAAAAGATTTAAGCTAAAAAAAAATTTTTTTTATATATTTATTATTTTATTTATTTTAAACTTTCTTATATTTTGAAATTAGAAAAGAAAACTTATGTGCTACAGTGTAATTATTTAATTTTTTTTTTATATTGCCGTTTTTTTTTTAATTATTTATTTGTTTTTATTAAATTATAATTTAAGAGTATTTATTTCAATAGTATCACAGAAATTGGAAATGACAAAAATGAAAAATTACCTAACCTTTTTATAAACAAAATTAGTTTATTTTGGGAGGATAAGTCTCAAAAAGAAAATTTTTTTTGAAATAAAAAAAAAAATATTTAGATTAAAATCTCTAAAATAAAAATTCAATTGAATTTTTGGAAGAATATTTAAATAGTTAATCTGTAATATCAAAAAAAAATCAGGGGCCCTATTTCATAAAACTATTAGTTCAATACTAATCAACTAATAATTATTAGAACTTAATAAATATATGGAGTAATACTTTTTTATTTCATAAAACTTTTCTGCAACTAATAAAATTTTACTAATAAATTATTACTGCAAATCATAAATTATTAGTACCTATAGACTCGTCACTAATAATTATTATTTGAATGTTCAATTATTTAGTTTATATAATGCAATCTATACATATAAAAGCGAAAGTTTGTTTATTTGTTTGTTTGTTTGTTTGTAGCTAATAGACTCCTAAACTGCCCAGCCGATTTTCATGAAAATTTGTATATAGGGGTTTTTGGGTACGGAAAGAAATCGTGTCCCAAAAATTTTGCTCTAACGGACCGCCAAGTTGGGGCTGTCGTGCGAGTATTTAA
>OY720446.1:3369978-3451054 GCA_963082915.1 Dolichopus griseipennis | reverse complement strand
AAGCCTGCATATCAATATTAATAATGATTACCTATATTTTAAGTTAATTTTGAGTTTGAATAACTTATTTTTTAATTGCCTAGAAGTATGCAATATGTGATATATTTCTTAATATTTCAAAAAAAAAAAAAAAAAAAAAAATGATTCGAAATAATTATAGAATTTTTTTTTATGTAGACAAAAATAATTCAGAGATGTTTTTAATATTTTGCAAAAATAATTTGCATAAAAGAAGAAAGTTACGGGGGGGGGTGACAAGTTATTCAAAAAAAAAAAAAAAATTGTATGTACTTGTGTACTTTTTTTTTAATAATTTAATTTCTCACCTTTAACGAAGATTTTCTACTACTACTTTCTTCAATTGATAATTTTTGCTGTTGCTGTTGTTGTTGTACAGTAAGAGATTCTTGTTGTTTAGAAACAATACTTTTTGCAGCAACAGCAACTTGTTCTTGAGACATTTGAGTTGTAGATATTTCAGAAATTTGACTTTGAGATACCATTGAAGCTTTACGAGATACACTCATTTTTTCTTCAATAACTTGCATTTGAGTTATTGATGATTTACGTTGAACTTCAATTTTACTTTGTTCCTTAATAGCTGTCACCTCCTTAAATTTTTTTTTTTTTTTTTTTATTTTTTTTTTTATATTTATGTTTTAAACCTTTCATTAATTAATTATATTTTATATATATATATATATCATTTAATTATAAATATTTGAAATATATGAAAAAAAATCACATAAGTAATAATTGGGGGGCGAAAAATTTTTGGGAAAAAAAAAATGAAAACATCAATAAGAAATAAAAATTGTGCAAAATAAAAAAAAAAAAAAAAAATGTGCAAGGGTAAATGTTTTTTAAGGAAATTAAGTATAGAATAGATTTCAAAATTTAACTTATAAGTCGTAATTGTATTTAATCTGTAGGTAGATACACCTTGTTTAAAGAAGTAATCAAAATAAACACTATGTATATTTTTAAAAATACTTAATACTATGTATATTTTTAAAAAATAGTGGCAGCTCTGAAACTGATAACTCTTAATAATTAGTTAAGCAAAATTATTAAATTAGAAAGCATTAAATCTCTTGGCTATGCAGAAGAAAGCCGGTCGGTAATTTTTTTTTTTGCGAAAAATTTTTTCCATCTGGCAAAAATGTTTTATACAATTTGACACTCAAAAAATAATCGCTTTCGCCCGGTTTTTAGCATGGCCGAGGCCTAGATTATTTTTTTGATTTTTAAAGTTATAAAATTAGACTAAAGCAAAAAAAAAAATTAATGAAAACCAAAGATATTAAAAAAAGGATACAGAATGATTGTGTCCTTGTTATATAGTATAAGTATATATATAGTATAAGATATAATGAAAATGTTTTTTTTTTTTTTTTTGTTTTTACCTCTTCTGGTGTAGACGTTTCTGATCCAATTTCACTAGGCGTTTTAGAGCCCTTTATTTTTTTTTTTTTTTTCCAATTTAAAATCACATTTTTACATGTATGTATGTATGTATGTATGATTATATATATCGAGTTTATAAAAAAAGAGGAAAGTAAATATATATATACATTTGCACCAATCCAATCAGTTGAAAACAAAAAATTTGTGTATTTGTTGGAGAATATGTGTTTCATGTACAAAAGAATTGACATATATATATATATATATGTAGGTTGATTTGAAATAGAAAATAAACAAAAAATAAATAGAGAAAATATTAAATATAAAGAAGGAAATTAATTTTTTTTTTTTAATATAAAAACTTATATGGAATTATATAATATTAATTCTTTTTTAATCGGTAATTAAAATATTTTTTTTTTTAAAAGTAAAATGTTCATTTGTTTTTTTTTTTTAGCAAATGCTTCTAAGCAAATATTATATTGAATACAATATAAAAAAAAATGGTTAAATTACACACCCCTATTCTAAATTCCCTCGTACAGCTACGTCGAGGGATTATAATCTACAAAAAAAAGTAATTGTCAATTCCGACTTAACGCTATGAAAAGTGCAAAAATCTACGAAAGAAATATTCATTCGTAGCAATATTCGTATTTCATATGTTAAAATTTAAGTGCGTTAAATAACGAAAGAACTAGAGACTTAACAAAAAAATATTAAAGAAATTATATGAAATATCTTATATATATTTTATTTAAAATTAATCTTAAAATACCTTCTATACCTACTACAAATTTAAAAACAATAAACATAATTCTTATTTAAAAAAAAAATGAATTCAAACGTTAAAGTTGACATTGCAAATTTATTTTTCTACGAGGGAATTTAGAATTACTAAAACTTTTTTTTCGTATCGTAGCCAATTTTTCGTAGAAAGTCTACGAGGGAATTTAGAATAGGTGTGATAATATGTAAAATATATTTTATATAAAAAAATGATTATTATTTTTTATTTTTATTTAAAAATATTAAAATTATTTATTTTGTCTTATTTATTTTTAATTAAATCAAATTATATACTGTATATATAATAATGTACATACCTTGCGTTCAACTTTTTTAAGATCTGGTTCATCTTTTGTTAATTTCTATATATATAAATAGTAAATAAAATTAGAGAAAAATAAATTAATAAAAATTAATAAATATATATAAATTATATAAATTGTATATAAATACAAAAAAAAAAAAATAAATAAAAACTTAAATAATAAAAAAAAAAAAAGAAAAAAAAAAGCAAAAGTATAAATATAAATAAAAAAGCTTAAAGCAGATTAATTTGCAACTATATTTTACAATTTTATATAAAATATATATATACATATATATATATATATAATATATATATTGTTTAAATAAAGCTATATGGAAAAAGTTAATATTTTTTGTTTTTTTGATATTGCACTGTAATACTATATTAATTTTTTTTTTGCCACTATAATTAAAACTTTAATTTTAACCCTTTTGTACTTTAATTTTTTTTTTTCAGAAATAATTTTACATATAGGCCAACTACTGGGAAGTCATTTAAAAAATGCTTCAGTTTCATTAATAAATTAAATCTTCTTCTATAAGCAGTTGATTACACGATTCAAGGCTGTAGTTATTTGTATAAAAGTTTATAAATATGCAAAAATTGAAAAATTTTATGCGCCATCTATGATCTTCCACAAGAGTTATTTATAAATTATTCGTATTTTTTATTACGACATGAACTTAATAACGATGTTCTTAAATAACGTTTTACGATATATATGCATATATATATATAATTTGTTTTTATATATATTATATTCTCTGACTGTGAGTTGGAGGAATGCGCGAAACTTTTCACTTTGTAAAATCGCCAGCTTAAATATTACGCCCATTTTTCAAGTGGTTATTTAAAGGGTTAAAAAAGTTTTTTGTTTAATGAATTAATAATTGAATTGTTTTATAAAACGTTAGTAAATTATATAGCTTTGAAAAAAAAAAAAAAAATGAAAAAATTAATTTTTTGAGGTTTTTGTACCTTTGGCTCTTCTAACGTTCCATTCTGTATAGGTTTGTCTTTTTTGGCCTATAAAATTTTTGAAATTTGTTTTTTTTTTTTGTAAATTTTTTTGTTTGTAATTTTTGTTTTATTTTAAGATAAAAATTTTTTAAGCCAATTTAAGAAATGGAATACAAAAATGCGAAAAAGAAAAAGCAAATATATAGAAATAATTTAAATTGAATTGGTGAATGAATGAATTTTATGATGAATTTGATGAAAATGTATTTTTTTTTTTTTTTTTTTTGCTTAATTTATTTAGAACTATAGCAAAATTATTTCTTTGTTTGTCAGTTATTTCATATTGTCATGACACATACTTTTGATTATTGAGTTAAATGAAATGCAACTCTTATGTGAAATGTCACCCCAAACCGACCTTGGGGACCGACCGAATTTTTATGAAAATTTTATAGACATTGCGAGTCAAATACAAATAAAGCATGTATAGTTAATAAATTGTAAAGTTAAAGTTCTAAATAATAAAATTAAAAAAAAAAAAAAAAAAAAAAAAAAAAATGACTATTAAAGAGGTTAATATTATATTTAAAGCTATGAAAAAAGACAACAAAAAAGAAATAGAACAGAGTGAAGTCAAATTAAATTTATAGATAATGAGACAGATTTTTGATAGTTTTGAAAGTATATTTGATTTTAATGAAAAGAAGAATAAAATATGTGTTATTTGAAAGAAATGCATATATTTTGATTGAGTGATGTGCTTTCTTTTGTTATTATTATTATAACTTTTTGATTTTTTTTTTTGCGCCATTTTTTTTTTTTTTCATGAAGTGAAAAATATTTGCATATATGTATATATTTTGCGATAAATTTTTTTTTTTTAATTGCGTTGTGATTTTGCTGTTCTGATCTTACCTCTTTTGGTTCTTCTACCTTCTTTTTATCAACGGTTTTCTTTTCAAGTTTAGCCTTTTCTTCTATCTTTTTCTTTTCTTCTTCTTCTTTTTTCTTTTGTTCTTCTACTTTTTTCTTTTCTTCGATCTTTTTCTTTTCTTCAACCTTTTTCTTTTCTTCTTCGTCCTTCTTCTTTTGTTCTTCGACCTTTTTCGTTTCTTGAACCTTTTTCTTTTCTTCTTCGTCCTTCTTCTTTTTTTCTTCTACCTTTTTCTTTTCTTCTTCTTTCTTTTGTTCTTCTACCTTTTTCTTTTCTTCTTCTTTCTTTTGTTCTTCTACCTTTTTCTTTTCTTCTATCTTTTTCTTTTCTTCAACCTTTTTCTTCTCTTCTTCTTTCTTTTGTTCTTCAATCTTTTTCTTTTCTTCGATTTTCTTCTTTTCTTCTTCTTTTTTCTTTTCTTCAACCTTTTTCTTTTCGTCTTCTTTCTTTTGCTCTTCAATCTTTTTCTTTTCTTCAACCTTTTTCTTTTCCTCTTCTTGTTTCTTTTCTTCCTCTTTCTTTTTCTTTTCTACTTCTTCTTTCTTCTTTTTTTCTTCTTCTTCTTCGGCCTATTTGTCATTTATATTCAATTTTTATTATATACAAATACGTTTAAATCCAGAATTTGGTATTCCATTTTTAATTTTAACACAAACATTGTTTTTAGTTACAATATACAGTTAAATATTTTTTGTGTATTTTTGGGGGAAAATTTTTGTTTTACAAAGGTTTGAAAAAGAAAATATACAACATGTGTTAGAATAATTAATGTTAATAAAAAATAAATAAATGAATGAAAAAAAAATGATAAATTTTTTAAAATGAAAATTGATGATAATGTTTATCCTCTCCAACACATAAAAAATTATTTTAATTTCGTCGAATAGTAATAGAACGGTATAATAGAAGAAAAATAATGGAAGAAATATTAAAATATAAAATCTTTAAAAAAAAAAAGCACATCTAATTTTACCATTACAAAATAAATTTCACCTCTATATAAAAAATTCACCTCTAAATATAAATAGTAAGAAAACAAATCAATTAAATTTATTTAATTAAAGTTGTAGTTTAGTTGTTTTAGAAAAGAAGTATTTATCAAAATTTATAGTAAAAGAGAGAATTGTTTTCATTATTATTTACTTCTTTTTCCCTAAACTTTGTTAATATGAATTTAAATTACTGAAAAAATTGAAATAATCACATCTATTTTAGAAAAAAAAAAAATAGAAATTAGAAGAAAACTTATTTTTTTTTTTTTTAAATTCAACTTGTTTGTATACGCAAATAAAATTTTAACCGAGAATTTTACCTCCTCATCTTTTTCCTTTTTTTTAGTAGGTTTTAATTTAACATCAAATATTACTTTTGCTACTTTTGTTTCTTCTTCTTCTAATAATTTTTTCTTTTTAATATTTAATTTTTGTTTTTTATCATCATCAATTTCATTTTTATTTATTTCTTCTACTACCTTTCGTTTTTCAGCCTCTTCTTGTTTTTGTTTCTTCTTTTCTTCTTCTTCTTCCTTCTTTTGTTTATCTGTTTTCTTTTCGACAGTTATCTTTGATGATGACTCATCTTTTCCAATTTCATTTTGGAATACAACTTTATATGTACCAGATTGTTCAATTTTAGCTGAGCTAAATGTTAAACGTGCTGTTGTACCATCAAATGTTGTTGTTATTTCCTTTGTTTCTTTTATTGTTGTTGTATCCTTATACCATGTTACCTTACATTTTTTATCAGATTGTTTTAATGCAGCCAATAGTTCAAAGGTTTTATCAATTTCAACTTTTTGATCAATCAATTTTCTAGCAATTTCTGGTTTTGTTGGTTTTTTATCTTCTTCAGGTATATCAGTTAAATGTACAGTTTGTGAAACAGCTTCACCTTTTTCATTTCTAGCTGTTAATTTATATGCACCTTTATCAAGTTCTTCCACTTCATTAATTTCTAATTGTACATTAAATTCTCCTTCTTTACTTTGTTTAATATGTACATGATGTCTATGAGTTTCTTTAACAGCTATTTCTTCTTTAAACCATGTACATTCTGGTTCAAATTTAGATTGTACTGTACATTCAATAACTACGGTACGTTTCTTAATTATTTTAATAATTTTAGGTTTATCTTTAATTACAGGAACAACTGAAATCAAAAAAAAAAATTAAGTAAAAAAAAAAAAAAAAAATATTATTATTATTATATATTTAAATGAATTTTGTCAAAGTATAAACTTTATTATACATATACAATAAAATATTTAACTTACTTTCAATATTAAGTGTAAGATTTGCATTTAATTCTCCTAAAATATTCTTTATATTACATTTATATAATCCAGAATCTTCCAATTGTGGATCATTTAATTCTAATTTAATATAATAAATATCACCGCGTTCTTCCATAGTCATTTTAATTTTATTTGTTTCTTTAACAACTTCACCATTTCTAGTCCATAATATATCAGGTTTTGGATCTGCTTTAACTTTGCATTCCATAATAACTAATTGTCCATTATTTTCAGATACAATTCTAGGTTTCTCAACAAAAGATGGACCTTCACCTTCTGGTTCAGGTTCAGCTTCAATATTAAGATTAAGATTGGCATTCGATTCACCAAATTCGTTTTGTACGTGACACCTATAGGTACCGCCATCTGGTGCACCAGGGTCCTTTTAAATAATAATTTAAATATTTTAAAAATAATGTCGTTTAAAATTTCATTCGTATTTATTTTTTGGGGTAGTTTTTATAGTAATTAATTATAGAGTGTTTATGATTTGAGTGACAATATGCCCACAGATTGAGAGAGAGCTTAAATAAACAATAAGTTTTATTTTGGGGGCAGGTGGTTTGTTGTTTTTACAAGATATTCGATTTTCGATTAATATAAAAATTCAATAATGTGCGCTGAACAAGAACCCAAATCGTAAACACTATATATATTATGTAATATATATATATATATATATATATATTATTTCAACTTACTTTAATTTCTAATGATAATTCAAATAAGTCTTCAGCAATTGAAGTCGATTTAATTTTAATTCTTTTTGATTCTTCTACAACATCTTGCCCTCTATACCATGTTACAGTCGGTTCGGGTTTAGCTTTACATCTACATTTCATCGTAATTAATGTACCAGATTCGTTTGGAATTATTTTTGGTTTTTCGGTAAATGATGGTGCAAAACCATTGCTTTCATCGGGTGCTATTTTTTTATTATTATTATTTATAATTTTTTAATAAATAAATTAAAAAAAAAAAAAAAAAAAAAGAAAAGAAATTTATTTAAAAAAAAATGAAATAAAAGACCAAATTTTTATACATTATTTGAATTAACTGCCAGAATACAGCCAAACTGTAGTATAAAAAATAATATTATATATATATAATATTTTCCATGAAAATCATGTTGAATTTTATTTTTCTTACCTCAAAGAAAAACAAAAAAAAGGGAAAATGATAATAAAAAAAAAAAAAAAAAACAAAAATGAATGAAACAAATGAAAAAAAATGAGCGCACAAATATTAAAATTAAAGCCTTAAAGCTATAACTAGAATGAAATTTTTTTTTTTCAATTTAATAAATTTAAAATTTTCTTTCAAACGAAGTTTGCCTTAATCAAAAAAGTTTGATTTGACATTTAGCATACATTTAAAAGACGTATAAGAGACGGGAGTGTAGAGAAAAAAAAACAAAGTATTTATAATTGTCAAAACAGTTTCAAATTTCAGCAACAATTGTTGCTGAGCAACAATGAATTTCGGTTTGACGTGCCAACACTATTTTTTTTTTTTAGCAGTTAGCTGCATGATTTAATTAAAGCTTTATGGGCTCAGCAGAATAAGAGCTTTTTTTTTTTTAACTTTAAATACTACAAATTTTGGTTTCATTGCTTATGATTAGGTTAGGATCCATGTACCAAATTTCCAATAAATTTAAATCAAAGTTTAAAATTTTCTTTTTTAATGAAAATGGGGTAAAATGGGGTCCGCATCTACAGTTTTATTAAAATTCATTTCTTTTATTAAGAATATATAGAGAAGAGAATCCCTGTAATAAGGAACAGATAAATACAATTTAAATTTTTTTTTTAAGTATTATCTACTTTTCTTACAAAAAGCAAATTATTATATCATTTTACGATATAAGATATATTAAAAATTTATGTTATATAATTCATTTTATAATGTTTTTTTTTTTTTTGTTCTTTTTTTTTATTTTAGTTTAAGCCCGGCTTTGTTTTTGTGTTATGATGAGTTGATAAAAAGTTTAAATTAAAACTAAAAATAGTTTTTATTAAATTAGAAACTGGAGATTTGTTTTTTTTTTTTTTAAATTAAAATGTTTTTTAATTTCAAATTATTGAAATGTCATTTAATGTCATTTAAATGTATATATATATTAATATAGAAGTTCTTAACATTTAAATGATATTTAAATTTTATTTGTTGGTGTTGGTGGTAAAAATTTTTAAGTGACCAGATGATGACAGATGTCAAAATGCTGAGAGTTATTTTTTTTATTTTTTTTTTTAAGTTTTCAAATTAATGTTGTTTTTTTTTATATTTTTACTTAGAAAATTATTATCGTAGTAGTAGGGTGTGCGTAGTAAATTGATTAATTTTTGTTTTAATGATGTGAGTCAAATTTATTTTCAAATTGAATTTTCTTTCTTGAACATTATATTAAAAATTAGTTTTATTTTAAAGATTGTTTAAAAGGTTGTTTATTTTTTTGTTTTTTTTTTTATTTAATTTATAGAAAGGAAAATTAACTTTAAGAATCTTTATTAAAAAATAAAACTTTTCATAAAAATCAAGAAATCAATATTTATATTTAAACCGATTCGATTCGCTTTTATCATAATATAATATAATATTTTGTTTTTCTTTAGTTTTTTAGATTTTCATTATTTGTTTTTTTTTTTTTATTTTTTTTTTATATATTTAAATTAAATTTTATTTATTTTTAGTCGTTTATTTATATAAACAAGAGTAATATATATATAGGTTTAAAATTTATTTAGTATTAGCTTTTTGTGAAATTGTAATAAAACGACGAATATAATTTCAAAAGTTGAACTTATATTTGAGGTTTTTCTGATAATTAATAAAAAATAAATCAAAAGCCAATTTCTCAAAATAGCGCCCCTATATAGTTCGAATATCATATATAAAATAGTAAACACATTTAAAAATGTTTTAATATTAGAATTTGAACTTGAGCAGTACTTTATTATGTTTTAGTTTATTTTTTATGCAATCAATCTTATATAAAAATTCTTTTTTTTTTTTTTTTTAAATAAATTTTATATTTTATACAGAATATTTTAATTAATTTATATTCGTCTGTCTGTCGTTGCGTTTAACAGATAATTCATAAACTTATATAGAGCTATAGAGTCATGAAATTTAAGCAAAATATATGTTATTGATATGAGATCCCTTGAAAAGTAATAACTAAGTAATGTTAAATGCGCTATCTATAAATCTTACACAAGAATTATTTATATATTTTTATTAAATCTTATTTTATAATTACGATATAAACTATTACGATATAATTAAACAAATTTACGATATTTTTTTAAATTGGATATGATCTGGACCGGGGTTTGAACCCGAGACCTTCGTCTTTACCACTACGCCATTTTGGTCAGATAAATTGCAGAGGGTTAATATAGTTAAAAGCTTTGTTCAATATGCATTTTAAATAATATCAAGAGCATATACGGGTATTTTAGAGTTGAACGAGTCAACTATATACACTATTACTACTGGTTCATATTTAATAAGTTAAAACTTATTTAATTAGTTATATATAGAAAGTCTATTACCACATACAGTGGAGAGTGAAGTGATAGGTTAAGAAAATTAATTTTTATTAATTTGTAACGAATTAATATTTATTTTGTTCAACATTAATTGTATATATATATATATATATATATTTTTGTTCACCAAAGGGATTTGTGAAAATAAATTAGTTTTTCTATGTAATGATTTTCACATTTCAATTAAAAACTTTTGACATTTGAGGAACTCAGACTTATTACAACCCTCTCAATTAGACCATTGAGGCATCTCAAGTTTAAATTATTAAGGAAAAACTTTGTTCGTATGTAAGAAATTAAAAAAAAAAAAAAAAACATTTTAATAAGCTGTTTAATTTATTTTTTTTCAAAACGTAGTTAAATATATATATAAAAAAAAAAAAAAAGATGGCCAAAAAGCAGCTAAGCACCAAATTTCAAGTAGAATTAATATTATATTAAATTAAAAATTAAACCAAAAAAATAAAACTATCATAAATTCAAAAAAAAAAGCGGCATTTCTTCTATACGAACGTAATTTTCCTTAAATCTAGTAGGTTTTAGTGTAATTATTTTTATTTTTTTTTAACTCAAAACTAAACCAACCGTCTTCAAACATTGAATCTAGTTCAACCTGCTCAACTCTAAAGCTAATAAGTCAGTCTATACCATGGGTATACATATATATATCATTATTATAAAAAAATAGTTTTTATTTAAGATATAAAATTATTAATTTATGGTTATATCGCCGAATGGCGAATTTTTTTTGCAAAGCTTAAGAGTGTAATTTAGCGCTGTGCATATATTCTCCAGATTTAACATAGTCTACTCTATTTTCTTTATCTAATGTTTTGCTTGTAATTTAGTAGATAGATAAAAAAAAAATATTTTAATATATATGTTTATTAATTTTGAGACAAATTTAAACTTATATATATATATTATATACTATATTGTATTACATTGTTATTCATGAATATCCTGTATATTATATAAAATTTATTTAATTCGTAAATTTTTTTTTTATTATTTTTTTTTTTTTTTTTATAAATTTTATAATTTTTTATTTATTTATTTTCATTTATATATATATATGTACACATATATTTTATGTCGTATATGTATATATATATATATATATATAGTAGTATAAAATATCTATACCTTGGAAATTAAGGGCAATGTTGGCATTACTTTCACCATATTCGTTTAATGCATTGCAACGATAATTTCCACCATCATCATGTGTTGGCGCATTTATTTCTAATGTTAATATGAATGAGTCTTTAGATGTTGCTTTACGTGACATTTTAATGCGATCTGAATCAGTAATTAACTGATCAGCTCTATACCATGTAATAACAGGTACTGGATTTGCTTCTAATACGCATTCCATAACAAGTACATCACCTTCTTGATGTATTGTTGGTTTTTTTGGAAAACGTGGTGAGTTACCATCCGGAATTCTATATGTTATATGTTATATGTTTGTTATTTTTATATAAATTAATTTATATGTTTTTTATTTTTTTTTAATTTGTTTTATTATGAATTTTGTTTTTATGTAAACATTTAATATTTAATTTTGTTTGTTTTTTTTTTATTTTAATTAAAATTTCTTTTTTAAATTTATATATATATATATATATATATTTATTTAATTTTTAATTTATGCCTCCATTTTAAGAATGGTAATAAAAAAAAAAAAAAAATTAAATTAAAGTATATAAACTTTAAACTTTACAAACAATTAAAGATTTTTAAATTTTTAAATTTTCCAGTGACTTGAAATTATTCAATTAAAAAAATTTCGGAATAAATAATAAAAAATTTATTTGAAATAATAATTTTAAAAAATTTGAGCATCACTGAATTTTGTAATTATATATTTAAAAAAAAAAAAAATATAAATTTACAGTGAAAGCTCTCATAAACGGACACTTGAAATGTGTGTTTTTAAGTTTTTTATAAACTGGAATGCTGTAAGATCCTCTTTAAATGTTGCAAATTTTTTAAATTATCAATAGTTTTTAAGACTTCATTAATCATTGTAGGTTTTAACTGATGGTAAACTTTACCTAAAACGTATGCGTAATAAATCTAATAAACCTAATACGTATTATTTTTAAAAAAAAATGGAAAAATTTTTGATTCTTAAGACAGCAAGTTTGCATTTTGTATTAAAAATACATACTAATACTCTCTCATCTTTGCTCAGAACCTTTTGAAAAAAAAACCAATAGGCAAACATAATATTATTCAAATCCAATTATTTATGTTTATTTGATTCTAATATGTAATTCTAATAATTAGAATGCATACCTAAATAAGCTTGCTCATAAATTACAAGTGTCCGTTTACGGGCAAATTTTTTTTGGAAATTTAACGAATGATTTAAGTGTCCAGCGCGTCCGGTTATTAGAGTGTCCGGGTTAAAAGAATGTGTTTTGTATGAAAAATTTAAAAAAAAAGAATTGGTTTTGAAAAAAACTGTCGTCCGTCTTAAAGAGATGTCCGTATATAAGAACGTCCGGGCTAAGAGAACTTTCACTGTATATATTTTTAAAAATATTATTTAATTTTTTTTTTTTTTTTTTTTTTTTTTTTTATTATTTTCTTTAAGATTTTTTAATTTGTATTTTAATATTGGATCTTACTTCTTAGATGAACCTTCGAAATTTACATTTATTGTTGCAACACCTTCACCATATTTATTTTTAGCTTTTGCTCTATATTCACCTTTATCACCGGTAATTACATTTGATATTTCTAATCTAGCCATATGATATAATTTTTGATCAAGTTCTAAAGACATTTTGTAGCGACCTCCTTGTCTTATTTCTTCTTTCCCATGAAACCTTTATTTATATATATATATATATGTAATAATTGTATATTATTTTTTATTTTATGGTATATATATAACATATATATATATATTTTTTTTTAAGTTTGTTTTTTTTTTTTTTTTGAAATAAATATCTAAATTAATTATTGAATTATAATATTATTATATATGTATTAATTTTTTGATAAGTTATTTATTTGTTTTATAAAAAATATTATGATTGTTTATTAATCAAATTGATTTAATTGTAGTAAAAGTGATTTTATTAAGAAACTTAAGAAAGTCGATTTTAAAAATTTGGTATTATAAAAAAAAAATCAAAGATTTCAATATAGTTTTTATAATAATAATCAAAAATTATTATTTAATTTGGGCTATACTATTGTATATGCTCTAACAGATTGAATATATGGACTCAACTGTTGAGGCAACTTAAATTTTTGGAGTTGAGCGTGAGTTATTTGATTTCGCGCTCATTTACAACTCTATCGCTGTATTGTACTTACGTATATATATATATATATATATACTTTATCTATTATAAAAATAGAAAAGTTATGTATAAAATTTTTTTTAAGTTTTTAAGAAAGGAAGAAGGATTTGGAAGAACGCAAATCGTCCTTTTTGAGTTTAAAAAATTGAATCTAAATATCGGATTTCGATAAACTTTAAGAAAATCGTAAGAGTTCAATGAACATAATATGTTTGGAAATTATTAATTTAATATTAAATTTTTTTTTTTTGTTTTTTATTTATGTTATGTTGTATAACTGTTTTTTTTTTGTATTTTTAAAAGTGTAAATAAATTATATTTATACATATATATATATATATATATATATATATATATATATATATATAGACATATATATAGATATAAATTATTTTATAATGTTTTAATTTTTATCTTTCTTTATTTTTATAGAAAGTTTTTAATATATTAATTTTTTTTATAAACATATATATATATATATTAATTAAATATTTTAATTCAATTTTTTTTTAATTTTATTATGTTATGTTTTATTTTTTATATTTTTGTTTTTTTTTTGTACCAAGAAATTGTCGGTTTCGGATCGCCAACACATCTGCATTCAAATGTGATATTTCCACCATCTTCGCTTTGTCGAATCACAGGTCGTTCAGTAAACGTTGGTTTTATTCCATCAACTGGAACAGGTGCTTCGTCGCCTGCATTCAAAATTTGTTTTATATTTTGTTTTTAAAGTTTTTTTCTTAATTAATTAAATATTAACTATTTATTATTTGTTTTTTTTTTTTTTTTTATTTTTAATATTAATTTACAAGTTAAATTGAATTATATAATTTTGTTTAATTAAATAGAAAAGCATTTAATAGATATTAATATAAATAGAAAATTAAAAAAAAAATTAAAAAAAAATATTTAATTAGTTATAGTTTTTAAAGAATTTAATTAATTATGATTATTAATTTTGTTTGTTTGTTTGGTATCTGGGTATATTTTGTTTTGTTGTCAATTTTTATGTTTAATAATTTATGTTTTAAATTTATAAAAGTTTGAAATATAATATTTTAAAATTAATATAAGAATAAAATTAAATGATTAATATTATACATATAAATATAGATTTTATTTGTGTTGATTAAATTTGCTTTATTTTTTTATTTTAAGTTTATTTTATTTTTAGTATAACATTTATTTTGTTAATTAATATTGTAAAAATTTTTAGTTAAAATATATTGCTTTATTTTGTTTTTAAATTTAAATTTAAATGAAATTAAATTAAATTTTAAGCGCTAACTGTTCAACTGTTGGAACAGAGGGGTCAATATTATATATTCGTGTTATTAGAATTGGTCTTATATTGAATTCCATATACAATTTAAACATGAGATAGTATACTAGGCCTTATAACATGTAGAAATGATATCTTAGATTTTCAATATTTACAATTCTATTTTTTTGTTTATATTGTAATATTTTTATATTTTACTTATAAGGTATTCTCTATATCTGCGAGTTATATTATTTAATTAAATTATTTGTTTATATTTTGCATTTGTTTATATTTTTATATTAAAGTATTTTTTTTTTTTTATTAAAGATTTATAATTATTAATTATTGGATTATGCCATTTAATTTGAACCCAATGGCGAATGGTAGCTGAAAGTCGAGTCGAAAACTAGAAAAGTTTTTTTCACTTTCACTAGAATTTGAACCCGGGTCCTTCCGCATGAAAGGTCGGGTCGGCACTCTACCACTGTGCCACCCAGCTGGTATAATAAAGTTTCCTTAAATACAATAATTAATAAGTATATTAATTATTAGAAATTAATTAATATACTTTATTATTAATCAGTTTTGAATGTTCAAATAGTAAATATATTACACTATAATAGAATATTCTGGAATTTATTCAATAATACTCCATTTTCTGATTAAATGTTAATTAATTAATTTTTTTTTTTTTTTTATTATATTTTTAATTTGTTTTATATTGGTGGGGGGGGAAGGTTTTAAAATTTTTTTTAGAACAATAGTAAAATTATTTTACAAAGTTTATGTTATTTGTATATTATAGAAAAATTGTTTAGAAAATTTCTTTATATTGTATAATTTTTTTTTTTTTTTTTTTAATTAAATATGTTTATTTTATTATAATTATTATTGAATTTTTTTTTTCTGTTTTTGGGTCTATAACATTTGGTTTGGGGGTTTATTTCACAAAAAGACATTTCGCCATTTGACAAAAGAAAAAACGAACTTATATAATAAATAATATGTCTATATTGGGGATTATCGTGAAATGAAATCTGCGTATGTTAAAAAAGTATAATTTTATTTTAATGATTTTAGAAAAAAAAAAAATAAAATAATTATACATGCATGCATACTCGTATAAGTCACAATTTTGAAATTAGAGAATATTTTTAGAAAAAGACATTATAAATATGCGATATATTATGTTTATATGTTTTGTTTATATATTATTTGAATCTTAAAATATGGAAATTTATTTACAAATTAAATTGTACCAAAAAATAAGTATAGAAGTAATGAAAAAAAAAAACCAAGGATTTAAAAAAAAAGCACATTTTCAAAATTAAATATAAGCTAAAATTGTAAAAAAATTAACGAGATCCTCTCTTCAATCTAACAAAAATATAAAAAACAAAAGTTAAAAAAAAAAGAGTTATATGATATTCTATATCTGTGAGTTATATTATTCAATTCAAATTATTTGTTTATATTTATGTATTTTTTCTTAAAGATTGTATAATTATTAATTAAATAAATTAGCCATTTATTTGAACCCAAAATTGGCGAATGTTAACTGAGTCGAGTCAAAAACCAGAAAAGTTTTTTTTTTCAATTTCCCTTTGGATTCGAACTGGGGCCCTTCGCATTGAAATTAAAAAAATGCTTACAAAATTTGACAGGACCATTTGTTCGAATTCAATGCAAAATGCAAAAGTGAAAAGATTTTTTTTTCACTTTCACTGGGATTTGAATCTCCCGGCGGGTCTTTCACATGAAAGGTCAACAATTCTATAATCACTGTGCCACCCCAGCCCGTGATCATTTGTTAAAACAATTTAAATATAGTAATTTTTCGCAATTTCTCTGTATAGAATCTGTTGCTTTTTAACGGGTGGGTGTAGGCGAAACGGGTAATTCTTTTTCTATATTTTAAACACAGTTTCAACAGTTTAGTAAACATATATGGACGGACGGACGGACGCACAGATTAAAACTATACATAGCAAAAATTTTTTTAATTTTTTTTTTATTTTTTTTTTTTGAAAATGTGCTAAAAATTATATGAAAGGAAAAATAACAACATAAAACGTGTAGATATAGTGTAAAGAAGTAAAAATATTAAAAAAGAAGATTATGATAAAAAAAAAAAAAAAAAAAAAAAAAAATGTAGAAAGAAAAAATATAGAAAATTCCAAATTGAATAAAATATATGTGGAAAAAAAAAAAAATTATATATAGTTAAGCTTAAAATTATGTAATTTTTTTTTTTTTTCGAATTAATATTTGTTTTTATGTACGTATATATATATATATAAAAAAATATTTATTATTATAAAACTTACTGTCAAAATTTAGACTAATAGTAGCATTACTTTCGCCAAGTTCGTTTTTTGCATTGACTCTGTATTTACCAGCATCCTCAACTGTTACATTATCAATTTCAAGACATGCAAAATACGAATTTTTACCATCCTTTTCTACCTTTAACTGCATTTATATATTATATATATATATAGTATACATATATGTATGATTCAATTCACATAGATATAATAATATATTATATAAATTTTGTACCAAAAAGAATGTATAATAGAAAAATAAAATAAAATATATAAGAAAAAAAAAAATAATTAGTATATTTATTATAAAAAAAATTGATCAATTATTTTTGGTTTTTGTTTTAATTATTAGTTTTTTTTTTTTTTTTTTTTTTTTTTTATATATATGAGATAGCATATGCCATTTAACCGTCTTGCAATCCGTCGTTGGCTTCATTCACTTCAAAATTTTCCATTGTGATATTATCACACAAAATATAACAAGGAGGGCCCAGGTTGAATTGAATTGTGTAATTTTTCGATGAGCATTTACACGACACACTCAAAAACAACAGTCCCCCCCCATAACATTATGATTATATGATAATAACACAATGGTCAAAGGTGTAACTTTTTAAACGTTCCCAAAAACAACATTTTAATGTGAATGCAAAAATGCAAAAAAACGAAATACTTAAAACAAACCAAAAAAAAAAAAATTTTTCCAATTGTTAGTAATTTTCTAAATATAATATATTATGTATTTAATTATACGCAATGTCTGCTATATACTTTTCATTTTAGACTTTTGCATATTTTTGTGTATTTTTTTTTATTTTTTTTATTTTTCAAATATCTTTAAATATTATAATTAAATATATTTATTATATGTTCTTAAAAAAATTTTTGAAAGATTAAATTAAATTAAATTTTACCTTATGTCTGGGTGATTCTGAAACTACAACGCCATTATTTGACCAAGTAATTGTGGGTTTTGGATCTGCATTTACACGACACTCAAACAACAGTCTTTTACCATCATCTTCCTGTCTTATTGCAGGTTTCTTTGCGAATGTTGGCGCAAAACCGTCAACTTGTCTTTATTATAAATAATAAAAAGATATATATAAATATATATATATATGTATAAATATACATTGAATTGATTATATAACAGTAAAAAAAAAAAAAAAAAAAAAAAAAAAAAAAAACAAAAGTAATTAGCAAAAACAGATCACAAGTATCAATTATATAATTTAATTAAAATAAAACAACAACACAAAACAAATTTTAGTATATGCATATATAAAAGTTTAAATACTTCGTTTATTACACCAATGCACAAATATGTGCATTTAGATGTTCTGAACACTGAACAAATGTATTTTGGGCTTTACGAATTCACTTTTTGAAATTGTTTTAAAAATAATTACCAATATATTTCGTATATATGTACATATATTTATATTTGTGGGGATACGTATAATTTTTGTTTTAAAATAACATATAATTATATTATACACCACATATATATATATATATATATATTAACTTACCGTTCAGGAATTACAATAAATTTGCCCTCTATGCTTTAGGTAAATTTCACATAATAAATTAATGTTCCATGGATAAATTTAAATTTTTTTTTTTTTTTGAAACAAATTTTATTGAAATTGCGTAAAATTATTTTCATTATTTAAATAAGCGTTAAGTCAAAAATTCCAAATAATTAAGCAATTAAATAAAAAAAAAAATAATTAGCATGATAATATAATATGGCATCAAATAATCCAATAAGAAAAAAAAAAAAAAAAAAAAAAAAAACAAAAGAAAAAAAATAAAAATATTATTTATTTTAAAAATGTATATATGTAGTTTTATATAAAATTTAAATATTTTTATTTTTATTATTAATTTTTTTAAATGGTATATTGGTAACCTTCGCATAACACACATGTTACGTAAATGGAGTGTTTCTATGGAGATTGATTATAATATCCAGATCAAATTACTTTATTTTATTTTTGTTTTAGTAAAAAAAAACACAATAATGTGGCAACTCTATCGAGTTTCTTATATATATATATATATATATATATTGAAAATCTATCGAATCGTTAATTCTCAGCTATTCTTAAAATTCAAATAATTAATTAAAATCACATATTAGAAATTGAATATATATATATATATAACCGTTAGAATCCTAATATATATATATATATATATAAACTAAATTTTGAGATGAATATTCGGGCTCCAAAACCTGAAATTAAAAAATACTGAGTTTTGTGGCTTCTTGATTCAATGTGAACTTTTAAAATGCGTCGTGCGTCGAACATACTTAACCGTTTTATATATATATAGATAAGTGTTACCGATTTGTAATTTTCTCTGTTCTACATTTATTGTGTTATACAAAGGTAAACTTTTTGATTTTCTACAAAATGAGGCTTTGAGAATTTTTTTTAGTCAGCAGTTTTTTTTTTATTTTTTTTTAAAACAAAAGCGCAATTCATATTTTTGTAAGCGATTTGGTTTGTGGCCAAGCGATCATTTCAAAAATCAGAACAAAAACTCACTTTTCTGAAGGTTCGTCCGCAGCTATTTGTTTTGTTTTGTTTTTTTTTTTATTTTGTTTTTTATTATTCGTGTGAATTTTTTTAAAAATATGGATTTTGGTATTGAAATAAAGAAGAAAAAAAAAAAAAAATGTAAAAATATTAAATTAATTAAATATATATAACTGAATTATTAATTATTTTTTTTTTTTGTATTCGAAACTAAATTTTTAATTCAAATAAATAAATTAATATGTGTGTAATTTGTATATGTAGTAGTATATAAATTTTTTTAAAAATCTAAAAGTAAAGTGGTCTTTATTGAAGAATTTACGGAAATTTTTTGAGAGAAATTGTTGTTGTTGTTGTTGTTGTTTGGCGTATAAACAATAATTGAAGACGGAGGATCGATGCATATAATGTTTGAATGCAATTTTGAAGGATCCGATTTGAAGGATTGCTAGAGTAAATTAACTTTGAAGTTAATTATATAGAAATTTACATTTTAAAATTATTTGTATATTTTTCAATATGGGTCAATGCCGGGGCCAATCATTCTTAGATAGGGGTTTTTATACCCGTATATATGATTATTAGTCAAAAGGGTATACTAAATTTGCCCATTAAGTTTGTGACGCAGAGGAAATCAGGATGGTAGATATAGACTCAAGGGTATGGATCGGATCAGAATCGAAATATAAATCGATTTAGCAATGTATGTCCGTCCGTCCTTCCGTCCGTCTGTCCGTCCATCCGTCCGTCCGTAATTACGACAACTCAAAAGTTAAAGAAGCTAGGATTCTGAAATTTTCACAAATTTATTTTTATGCAATAGCGGTCATCGCTATTTAAATCCAGCCATTTTGGTCTATGGGTTCGAGTAGCTGCCATACAACTTCTGCTTTTATATGAGCATTACTCTACGCATCTAATTAAGATGAGTGTCCGAAATTTTGACAAAAATAGTTTAGTCCAATGCCCGAAGTTACTGCAAAATTTAGTTGGTCTACTGCAGTGGGGTTCAAGTAGCTGCCATACAACTTCTGCTTTTATATGAGCGCATTACTCTACACCTAATTAAGATGAGTGTCCGAAATTTTGCCAAAAATAGTTTAGTCCAATACCCGAAGTTACTGCAAAATTTAGTTGGTCTACTGCACAGTGGGGTTCAAGTAGCTGCCATACAACTCCTTCTTTTATATGAGCATTACACTACACCTATTAAAGCTGTATGTTTGAAATTTTGCCAAAAGTAATTAACCGGATGATATAATGTTTATATTACGGTCATACGGGTATCCCAGAGTTGACACAGTCTATTCTACTACACTCTTATTTTATTTTACTTTTTATTTAACGAACATTTTGTCTGTGCATGCTCTAGATATTAAGATATATATAAATAAAACATTTCTACATATACGCATAAATATTAAATTTTAAAAGTTCTGAGATTAATAATATTTATAAAAAAATTTATAGTATAAATAAATATTTATTAAATATATAGATAGAAGTCTTCTATTTTATAAGCTTGAAAAATTTTAAAGTTCCTGGAGCTTATAATATAAATGTCATTAACATTTTATGTATGTAGACAAACAATATTAGAAAAAATTTTTGTAAAACATTTTTTTTGCATCGTAAACATGTTGAACTTTCGACTTTGTATACACAGTGTGCTACAGTATATTTAACAATTTTGAAGTCAGGGATTATAATATGTTTATTACGCTTAACAGACTGAATTTATTTTCTTTTAAAAAATTGTGTTCTGAAATTATATTTGTATGTATATATATATATATATATATATATATATATAATACACATTTTTTTTTTTTTTACTTACGGGTAAAATTTAAATTAATTGACGCTGATACTTCTCCCATAAGATTTTTAGCCTTGACCTTATAAAGGCCAGCATCTTCTTCGACAACATCATCTAAATCTAATACTACAGTAAATTTATTATCGCCAATTGGTTGAACTTTTATTTTTGTTCTTTCATCTTCTTTAACTAAATTATCACTACGATACCATTCTATTTCTGGTTTAGGTGATGATAATAATTGACATTCAAATATTAAACGATTACCATCATCTTCTTGCCGAAGCTGTGGTTTTTTAATAAAACTGGGGGCGAAGTCATCTGCCACCCCCATTTTTTATAACTTGAATTGTTGTAATTTTGTTAAATTTATTAATAACTTTTTGATTTGAAAAAAAATTAACAAAATCAGTTAAATAAAAAAATTGAATGTTTATAAGTTTTTTTTTTTTTTATCCTATTTTGAAAAAAATTTTGATTGTGTTGTTATACAATTTTCCTTTGATTTATCTATATACAATATATATATATAAATAAAATTTTAATTTTATAATCTTGTATAATTATATTATTTGTCGTTAAAATATTATTATATTTTATATTGGAATATTAATGGAGGGTATTTTATTTATTTTTTTTATTTCCTGTGTTTTATAGAATGTTCACCGCGATTATTTTCGAAAATCGATTTTCGTTTTAAAACAAGTTAAAAAAAAAAAAAAACTTTTTTTAAAATGGTGTAATTTTTTTTTTCTGATGAATACAAATCCTGCAAAAAAAGAAAAGAAAATAAATTATTATTCACTTAATAATATTTAATTTGTAAAAAAAAAAATTTTCTTTGATATAAAAACTTATACTATTTTTCAATATTTTATTTTTATATATTTTTTTTATTATAGCCTTGGATCTTATAAACCCCATTTTCTGTGAATAAATATATCATTATTTATAAGAGCTTAGACTTATTTGAATTTTTAACCTTAAATGCTAGGTTAGTTATTACTTAATAGTTAATATATTAGTTATTGAAAATCTAAAACGTGTCTACATATTATAAGGCCTAATACTATATGCCATGTTAAAATGTATATGTGGAATTCATTAAGATCAACCATGTAACTATATGGTGTTAGACAAACTTATTAGCTTAACAGTTGAACAGTTAGCACTTAACAAACATGAACACAAAAAAAAAAAAAAAAAAATCTTGAAGACGAGATTACAATACAATAGGCCTGCCTGCCTGTCTTTCAATTTTACGTTAAAACTAAATTTAAACGAGCCGGCTTAAGTTTTCAAAATCGTTTGTCGCTCTTCGATATATAAAGCTATTGACCACATTGTCACGCCACAGACCACAGCTGATATGCAAAACCAATATAAAAATTCAAATTCACGCTGTTTGAATTTCTGTGATGTGGTATGGTGCAAGCAGGGCTGTCGCTTCATGTATACTTAAAATTGAGATAGAATTTCAATAAATAAATGGAGCAGATTAGGTGGTTTTTTTGGAATGTAAGTTCTTAAAAAACTAGAAATAGAAATGTCAAATTCTCATACGAATTTTGTTAGTGATATTCGCATGGATTTTTTTTTATGATTGTTTTCGAAGGGTCATCCTTCGAAATCCCGAATTAAGTATTGTTTTCAAGATTTGGAGTGTAAATTTATTATTCACATATTTCTCAAAATATGTTACACATTTAATGTTTTTGAAGTATCACTATACTAGGAATTTTTTATTAAAATTGAAATAATAAGAGAAAAAAATAATAAAAGACATCATTTTAGCTTAGACAAATTTTGATAGACCTTAAATTTTTTATAGTATATCTATCTATTTTGGATAATTAATTTATTAAAAATATTATAAAATTTTTTTTTTTGTAATATAAATTGCTAAAATACAGGTGGGAGAAATTTACTCTCTTTTTGTAAAAATTTTTTTTTATATGAATTTTATTAAAAACTTCGATTACCAACAGTAGTCCTATATATTGTATTAATCATTTATCTAACAACTAATCAAATAATAATTTTGTTCCCAAGGATTTAACTCCTCGTTTAAAAAGTTTTCAAGATTCAAATTTAAGCTATTTGAAAAAAACCAATACATAGGTAAGTGGTGAAAATGTTTAGGTGAAAAAAAATTTAGTTTCGCATATATATATATATATTATATATTTTATATAAAAATTTTCTAAAAAACATTAAATTTTTTAATTATTATTAGAAAAATTATGCGTTTTGTGTAAAAAAAAACTCATATATATATATATATATATATATGTATATCCATAAATGTTTTGGTTTCTTTTTTAAAGAACAAAATTTTATACATAGATTCTGTAAAGTGCTTTTTATATACTTTTAATTGAACTTGCCTGTGTCTATGGCTTTTTTTTTTAACTTAAAACTGGAGAAGCCTGATTTTTTGTTTTTAATTAGTTTCTCCAAAAACCTTGTAATTTTTGTATTTTATTGTGGTTTGTGTCGTTGAAAAATTGAAAAAATTAAAAATATATATATATATATATATATCATGTAATATAAAATTCAAAACTATTTTAACTTGAAGCCAACAAGTTAAAACAAAATTAGTACTTATTGATTAATATAATATGTATATATATATGTATATAATAAGTATGTCAAAAAAAAAAAAAATAAAAAATAAAAAAAATAAAAAAAATAAAAAAATATAACAAATTATTCAAATTTCCCCGGGAAAGAAAATGAATGTCTTACAAAAATAAAAATTTTTTAGATAAATAGATCAGATATAGGAAAAATTTGTGCAATACATATATACAAGTGAAAAGAAAATTTTGATTATAATAATATATATATAGCTCGCATAACTTTTTTTTTTATTTTTTTTTTTTTTTTGTGTATTTTGGAATTATAAATAGATATTTGAAAAAAAAAAAAAATTTAGAGCTCCAGTTACCATGTCATTTTAAAAAAAAAAATTCTAAATAAAAAATAGAATCACTCAGTCAAATAACTTTCTATTTATATTATGAATTCTATATATATATATAAAATATATAAACATTAAAATATATATGAAAATATATATTTTTTTTTTAAATATATAGAAATTTACTTTGATATTCGAAAATAAATTCGAAAAAGTTTTGACTTTTCAATATTAATAACAATATTACAAGTTTCGATTTGAGGATCTGCGTTTCTTTTCTAAATACAATAATTTTTGTTATATATGTATATACGCACAGTTTTTAAAATATTTAAAAAATAAAAATTTCGAATTTTTAAAATATATTTCAAAATAAATTTTTTATTTTAATTTAATTGTATTTTTGCAAAATTAATTATTACGAAATTATTTGTTTTGATAAGTGTTGAAAAACCAAACGTCAAACTTTGAATAAATTTTATGAATTGATATGTTGACTTTTTGTTTTCAAAAATTAAAAATTAATGATTTTGGCTGGCAAATGTATATTATATTATTGCATTTATTTAAAATATTAATATTCAACATAATTTATAATATATATACGTTTATAAACCTTTGATATGCAGAAATTGGGAATATTTCGAAATTAAAAAATAAAAAACTAAATAAATAATGTCAAACCCTTTTACGTATACATACTTGATTTTCAATTGAAGGTTTGTGAAAACTTGACATTTCAAATGATTTTTATACCATAGGTATTTTGAAGTTTATGAGCGTACTATTACCTCTTTTTTGATTCTAATTTTGTTTTTTATATCAATTTAGAATTTTTTTTTTTTTTTTTTTTTAAAGTTACTGCTATTCTTTTGGTTTATAAAATGATTTTGAATAAAGTATATTTTAGTCATAGTCATCAAAATTTGGGAAAAATAAAATTCTGACAATTGGAATGAAAAAAATTAATTTTAGTATTTTATCTTTGGAATAAATTTAACTTTAAGTGGTATTACTATATATATAGTATAAGAGACACTATTAAATTGTATATGTATACTTATTTTCAATTTGTAGTATAAACAAAAATTTCTAATTACTATAGAACAGGGCTGCAAACCATATTCGAACCTAAACTCAACAAAACCCGCTCCGAATCAAACATTTTTGGATAAACTTGAACTTTAACCCATTTTAAAAGCGTAAGTCGGATTTTAAAATACAGATCTTAATTATAATTAGTATACTATTTACGCAGTTCTACCATCAGGAGAAAATTTGGCATTTTAAAGGAATTTTTTGAAAAATAAGAAAAATGAAAACGGTATAATTTGAATATGGATACAGAGGTAAAACGATAATAAATCTAATATCGATAATGCCGCCACAAAAAAAAAATTAATTTGCGCTTTTTGAAGCTTTTTACCTAGATGAACACAAATTGAACACACCACTGATATGCCATGAAGCTGCCACAAATAATATTAGCTATTCCTGTTATACAGAGCGGGCCTTTTTTCCAAAAATTTATGTTATTTCCACAAAGTACTTTTTTAAATAAAGTAAAAAATATTCTATTTGTGGGATCAAATAAAAAATTTTTTTAGAATAAATAATTAATAAATAAAATTACGTTTTTTTTTTTTTTTTTTTTTAAATATATACTGAAGTAATTTTAAGAATACATAAAATTTTTAAAGTATATAATAACTGTTTTATATTGAATTTAAAAACGAATTTGTATATGTACAGTTTGGATAGTATGCTTTGAAAAATTGCGCAAAATATTTATGTTTTAAAGTTTATAAAGTTATATTATTTTGATTTAAAAAAAATTTTGAACCTGTACCGCAAACCGAACGTACTAACAATTTTCAAAGTCGAACAAAAAAATCTTAACCCAGATTTTTCGCAAGGTTTTCAAGCCCTACCATATAGAATAATTTTATGAAATATTCTTTAACACCTTTAAAGGTATCTTATGAAATTGTAAAATACTTTTTCAAAACATTTGAAATTTTTTTTTGTTTTTTTTTACCCTCTTTCCCTTATAACGAATTTGACCAATATTGATTTTTCTGTTACTATTTCTTTTATGATAGATCATTGAAATTTCTTAATTATTGTTCAATTCCAAAATATTATATACTATGGGAAATAATTTTAATAAAAAAAATGGTAACCAAATATAATGGTAAATTCGTATATTTTTTTAATTATAAAATTTAATATACAATTTGGCTAGATATTTCATGAAGCTTGATAATCTAAGTATATATATAACATAAGTTCGAATTAATTTTGAAAATATTATTTATATTTAATATAGAAAAAAACAATTAATAATATAAAATGAGTATTAAAAAACTTTAAACTTTCAGTTAATTGTTTCAATTATAAAAAAAAAAAAAAAAAAAAAAAATTTATCATATATGTGTAAATACACATACAAAATATATATTATTATAATTATATTAATAGAATCTAAAATAGAAAATAAATCTTTTAAAAAAATTCCACAACAATTACTAATATATTTATAATTATATATTAATCAATCTTAATTTTTATTTTTAATTTTCACCTAATAATTAATATTTAATTGCTATATAATTAATATTATATATGTGTATATATATAAATATATATATATATATATTAAAGCGTATGTTTTTGCATATATATTACGGTATAATAAAATACCGTAATCATATGTATACGTCATATAATATTAAAAATATACTGTTAAAAAAAAAATATAATAAATTTTATTTTTTTTTTACTTTTTATATAGACGTATGTATATATATATATATATATATGTATACAATTTCATTAAATAACGAATGATAAATAATATATATTTATATATATATATACAATTTATATATTTAAAGAATCTTTTACGCAAATCGGTATGAAATGAAATATAAAAAAAAAAAAAAAAAAATTTAAAATAATTAACTTAATAAATTATGTAATTTAAATATAAATATAAAAGAAAAACATGTGGTTTTTTCTATAATTAAATAATTTTCTATAATTTAATTAAATGAATTAATTTAAAATATACTAAAATTATTAATTTATTAATTAAAAATATTGTATAGGTACAATTAGGTACATTGAAATTTCTTCACTTCCCAAAGTGGGAATTCAATCCAAATTTGATCAAAAAAAGTAAATCATCTTTTTATTAATAATTATTTTTCTATTTTATAAAATTAATTAATTAATTAATTATTTAATTAAATGAATTAATTTAAAATATACTACAATTATTAATTTATTAATTAAAAATATTGTATAGGTAATTGAAAGGTACATTGAAATTTCTTCACTTCCCAAAGTGGGAATTCAATCCAAATTTGATCAAAAAAAAGTAAATCATCTTTTTATTAATAATTATTTTTCTATTTTATAAAATTAATTAATTAATTAATAAATTTGAAAAGGAAAATGAAAAAAAAAAACAATGTCTAACTGGTAATGCTTCAAAAAATTTTGGATAGTTAATTAAAGATAAAATAGAAGAACCTTTCTTCTTGAAATTATCAAAAGTTAAAAAAAAAAAAAACAAAAAAATACGATTTCGTGCTATTTATCATTTCATATTATATTTTTACGATATCGATTTTTTGTAATTTTTACAACAAAAGATAAATTAATAATTGGATAACAAAATAGTTTAGAAGAAAGTTTTGCATTCATCTATATATATTGTTTCTAAATAATATAAGTGTTTATTTAATTTTTTTTTTGTTTTTTTTTTTTTTTCAAAATTTACTTATTTTTTGTTAATTATTATTTAATATTTTAATTAAATTGAATTTAATTTATTCGTTGAAAAGAAAGAAAAAAGTTAAAATTTAATATTCACTGGATTATAAAACTAAATTTATATAATTTGGTGGTTTTTAATATTAGTTTAATGCTTTCATTTTATCACAAAATTTAATAATCAAAATATGCAATAAATGTATTTCTAAAATACAATGTCAAACTTAGAACTTTTCATATAATTCATTTAAGTATAATATATATATATATATATATATATATATATATATATTTTATTTTTTTGTTATTTAATTCAATACTTTTTATTTTACAGTTCATTTTAACTGTAAATATAAGTAGCAAAAATTTATATACTAAAATAATTCATATTTTTTTAAATAATAATGAGAACAGAAAAAAAAAAGTAAGTAGATAATTTAAATCATTCTATTGCACATCATATAGGCAAGTGTCAAATGATTACTATAGTTGTGTCAAACAAAAGTCATTACAAAAAATTTAAGTTATTTAAAAATTTTAACAACTTCCTTTCAAAATTAAATTCAAAATAAATAAATAAATAATTAAATAAAAAATGTATAATTATAATTTCTTTTGATTTTAATATATAATTCAATATATGTATATATATATATATATATATATATTATATAAATATTTCACTTTACACTTTGTGTTACTGCAAAAAATAATAATAGAAAAATTGTTTTTTCTACAACGTGTATATTGGAAACAATTTTAAAAATTTTAAAACACATAATGCAGAAATTTGAATTTTGAATATATGGGCAAAAAAATAGGTTTTTTTTTTTTTAAGTATTAATCACTATATTTTTTAGAATTAAATTATCGATTTTTTTTTTTTTTTTTAAATTTAATTAAACATATAATATATATATATATATATATATATATATTTCTTTTGTAATTGTACACATTATAATTAAAAATATATGTATATAAAGGATATTCACAAAATTGTCTTATTTTTTTATATATATATATATATATATATATATAAAAGGCTATATTTTATTAATTAATTAAGATATTTATAATTTATATATATATATATATATTATAATAATTTATATTCTATTTTTTTTTTTTTTTAACTTTATTTAATTTATATTTTTTTTTTTTGCTTACTTTTATTTTTATATCCTTGGTTTTTTTTTTTTGTTTTATATTTTTTATTTTATTTTTTTTTTGTTTCTTTTGCAAAAATTACACAAATAATAAATTTTTTTTTTTAACTGTTGGAAAAAAAATCAAAAATCGAAATTCGAAAATTAATGAAACGGACACCAAAAAAATATTAAAAAATTTAAAAACACAAGAAAAAACGAATTGTGTTGGAAATTTATAAAAAAAAGAATAAATTGATTTTAAAAAAAAAAAATAAAACTTTAATTAAAAAAAAAAAAAACAATTAAAAACTTTTACTAAAGCAAATTAAGAGAAATGTATAATTAAAAAAAAAATTAAATAATGCTTTCTTTTTTCTTCCAACTGGGGCTCGTCGATTTATTTGTCTCGGCGGTATTTTCCTGCTTTCTTTTCTTTACTGGGTGATGATCTTAAGAATGCGCGATTAAAAAAATCTTCTCACGCGGCGAAACACGAACTACAACTGGATACCGAATGACTAAAATTTTCAAAAATTTAATTCAAAAACATACAAAAAAAACAACAAAAAAAAATCAAAAAAGGAATAAAATTTTTTTTTTTGGTTTTTTTTTTTTTTGTTTTTTAATTTTTCAAATACCATTACTTTTATTTTTAAAATAATATATATTAGTGGGATATATACATAGATTCAAAATTTTTTCTTTGATAGTATGTTAACGTATTAAGTTAGTATATATATATATATATATATATATATTAGACAAAAAGAAAGTATCATATAAAAAAATTTCTGAAATAAAAAAAAAAAAAAACCAAAGAAATTTAATTTTTTTAAATAATATGCATATATGTATATATATATATATGAACAAGGTATCTAGAAAAATAAATTTTGAAAAATCTATTTGGCTGACGAAACAACTTTTTCGCGATGGTATAATAATCTCGTACACCTTATAATATTAATTTTTGGGAAAGTTTTTCCAATTCGTTTTTATCAGAAAATCAAATTAAATCAAAAACATTTCACTTGCGTAACTATAAATTGGAAGCGCAGTTTCTCCCATTATACTAAAATTGGGGTCCTTTTCTAACAACCACACATATCACTAATCAAATAATGTTTTTTTTTTTTTTTTTTTCTTTTGTAAATGATGTGTTTTTACCAATCAATCTTCATTTAAAAAATTTGGATTACATGGAAATTTAAGTAATTGATTATTTATTTTATTTAGTGATAACCAGTGTTGATGCAAGAATCAGGCTAGAATCTATATGTTCATGGAAGATGTCGAGGACGCAAACTCAAACGAATATAATATACTCTGATCAAGCTTATTTTATATCCATATATATACATATATATATACATACTCTGAATCTTTAATTTACAGCTTCTGAGAAAAAAGATAAATATATATTATATATATTTTTTTTTTGCTGGCACCTCTATGTGCTGGCACTGTTCACTGTGATAGGATAAACAGCAGCCTGACTATATAATGTGCTGCATGTCGGAACAGGGAAGATAATATATTCATATTATTAGAAACTGATCAAATGAATCCCATATACATACAATTTAAACATAAGATAATACTACGCCTTGATAACATGTATAGAAATGTTTTAGATTTTCAATAAATACATAGTTCTATTTTGTTTATATTGTAATAATTTGTATTCTATATTCTGTGAGTTATATATTATTTAATTGAATTATTTGTTTATATTGTTATATTTATGTATTTTTTTTCTTAAAGATATATATATATATTATTAATTATTGAATAAGCCATTTATTTGAACCCAAATGGCGAATGGTGAACTGAGTCGAGTTGAAAACCAGAAAAGTTTTTTTCAATTTCACTTGGATTCGAACCCGGGGGGGGGGGGGGGAGGGGATCCTCTCTCATGAAAGGTCGGTCGGTACTGTAACCACCACTGTACCACCCAGCTGCTGATCACTCTACAATACTCTCTCCGAGTTTATTTTCAAAAATAAATATTTGATTCGAGATAAGTGGTGGTTGGTGAGTAAAAAAAGGTCGTCGTTGATTACGATACTCGAATTTGATAAAAAAAATATAATTATTTTCATATAGAAGCGTGATACATTTAAAACGATACGATCCATGGGCCGAATCTTTGAAAAAAAAACAAAATCATACAAATCGGAAAAAAATAACATTTTAAGTATCACTAAATTTATCATTTATAAATTATAACTTTTGGAACACGCTGTACATATTATTTGTATAAGATTATTTTTAATAATACGTATGGATTTTTATTTCTTCACCCATATTAACTATAAAGAAATTAAAAAAAAAAAAAAAAATTAAAGGAAAACTGCTCTGTATATATTGATATATGTATACATATATATATAATAAAAATTTTTTAAATGTAATTAAAAAATATTTAAACAAACATTTAGTTCTAAAATATCTCATCTCTTCTATTTATTAAAGTATATGTATATTAAAAGAAATCGAAAAAAAAATATCAAAAAAAAATATGTTAACACGCGCAAATTCACCACTATTATTTACACAAAAAAATTTCTTCCATAATTTCAGAATATTATTTTTGATGAAATATAAAAGAAACAAGATTTTGCGCAAAAGCCTATATATACATTATAGTATATACACTTTGCAATAGTAAGAAAAAAAATATTTCACAAAAGTTTTTTTTTTTTTTTTTTTTTTTTTTTTTTTTTTCCTATACTGACAAATTTATTTATAAACATTTTTTTACTTAAGTTTTTATACATAAAAATTATGATGATGTTATTTTAAACACTATATAAAAAAAACTTTCAAATTAAAAAAAAAAACAAAAAAAAAAAAACAATATTTTATTTATTGATTCTATGCTAAAATTGAAAAAAAAAAAAAAAATCGATATAGGTTTGAATATATGGGAGTATTGAATTTAAATTGATTATTACAAACTATTGATCTCCACTATATTTCGAAATAAAAAATTATATACGCCTATGCGTATGTTTATGTTAATGCTTTTTCTTCAGAAGACCTTATATTAAAAAAATTTTATGTGAATTTGGATCTATATAGATTAAACTTCTTAATAATTACCACGATCAAATAATTTTTGGAATGTGATGTGTCAATGAAACGACTCATTCATTATCTCATGCGGATAACCGGCATTTATATATATTTTTTTTTTATTCCTTTTCCACTCCTTCAAGGAGTATTGGGCATTCACCAAGTTTTTTATTTTAAACTTGGCTTGAGTTTCTTTTTTAATCATAATATATTCACTAAGCCGTTGATTAGCCGTCGGCTGTAGCTATTGTATAAGGTTATGTAATATGAATGCACAAATGTTAACTTTGTGTGCCATCTCTATTATCTTACACAACAATATTATTTATATATTTTTATTAATATCTTATTTACGATATAAATTATTACGATATAATTATACAATTTTACGATATTTTTTTTTTATTAGATATGATCTGACCGAGGTTTGAACCCGAGACTTTCCGCATGAAAGGCGGCGGCGTCTTTACCACTACGCCATTGGTCAGATATCATTTATATGGTATATATATATATATATATATTATTATATAGATTTGAGCTAACATGTATAAATATGGTAAGCATATACATACTTCATTTTAAAAAAAAAAATATAGTAAAAAATATTATAAGGGCCCTTTATATTGTGCTAAACTATATTTTTTTCGAGAGAAACTCGAATCAAGTCTAGATTATAGTAAAAATCATTTACTTTTCAAACCATATCAATATTATCTAATTATTTGATTAGTGGATAAAAACAAGCAGTGTGATAAGTTTTCAATTAAAACACAAAATATTCCGTTTTTATGCGCATATTCAGAAAATGAGTTTTTGATTAATAAGATAAGCGATTAAGTGGTTGGTGCGCAATAGGACCCAGGTCCAACATCTAAAAGAGCTATAAATTATTGTTTGATAAATAAAATTTTGTTAGATATTTTAATTAAATCTATAAATTCTATTTTATCTCAAAAAAAAATTTATAATAAAATTGAGACGTGAAATTTACGTCACATTAATAGCAAAAAAAAAAAAGATTTGACGTCGTTAAGTTACTCACCGCCGTAATGTATTTTTTTCTGTTATGCAAGAGGTATTTTTTTTCTGTTCTGTGACTGTGTAACTCTCTTCAGAAAGAAATATAAAAATATTATGTCAAAAATCCAAGCGATTCGACTTAATAATCGCTAATACGCATCTCAATTTCATTCATATGCTATATACAGATCCTTTTTCGAAATGTAAATTACTGAAATATGCGCAGTACTAATCGATAAAATCGGCTGACGGACGGCTTGAAAACTTTCACTTTTTTTCTACTTAGACTGGGGGCATCTCTATGGGATACCTGCATGAACATAGTATAAATATTTTATCATCCATAGTTAATTACTTTTGGATACTTCACAACTTAATAGACTTTGAGTTATGTATTTATGTATATAGTTATATATTTCAGCTCTTTCAGCTCTTGTACTACACTATATTTATTTTATTCAGACGTTGGCCATTAAAATTAACTACAGCTAAGATACTCACCTTTTTTATATATTAAATTTTTGCTCATATTAAACAGTAAACAAACGAACCAAAACAGAGTTACAATATTTTTATTGTATATCGAAGTTTTTCTGTAGTTACACTAATAAGACTGTCTATATAGACCTTATTTTTATATTTATTTAAACTGACTTATATAAACTCTAAAACCAAATATATGTAAAGTATCTAACTTATAATCATTCAAAAAGAGAAATTTAAATTTTAAATTGGCTGGTTATAGGAAACCCAAAAGAGGTGAAAAGGTAAAGCGCCATCGTAACAGACTGATTAACTTGAGTTTTGTAATTTAAAAAAAATACTTTTGATATATTATAGGCTACATAAACAAATTTTGGGGAATTTCCTTTCCCATATATTTATAAATTGTGTGGCACCTCAATGGATATAGATTTTACCGATCATCACTAATAACTGCAAAACAGGAAAGAGAGAGAAGTTTTTTTTTTTTTTTGATTAGTTAATGTAAATATGGATTTAAGTCAAAAACTTCTAACAACAAATTAACTTGCTATCTAATCAAATATCAATTATTTGAGAAATAAAAAAAAAAAAAAAAAAAAAAAATATATATGTAATTGGTATAATATATACTATAATATAGATGTATATATATAAAACATTAAAATTTTCTCAAAAAAAAAAATTTATTTTTATTTCAAAAATTCATTATGAAATTATTTCAACCATTTGAATAAACAGAATCAACATTATTTTATTTATATTTCATTTTTTTTTTTTCACTAAGGATTCAAACACATGACCTCATCTTGTACTTACGCCCACTTTCAAAAAAAAAAAAAAAAAAAGACCTTCTTTTATTTAAGAACACAAATAAATAAACTAGAAAAGTCGAGATAAAAATTTTTATTTTGAATTTTTGTCTTATTTTTTTTTGTTTTTTTTTTTTTTTTTTTTTTTTTTTTTTTTAATAATATTTTTTTACCCAATAATTTTTCACCATTACAATCATTTTCGAGACAGGTAAATCTTAAATAAACATTTGTTTTTTCTTTTACTCTCTCTATATTCCAGCTCCGAAATACCCATTTCGTCAAAATTAGATTTTTTTTTTAATGTGTGAAAAAAAAAAAAAAATTCTTTTTGGAACTAATTTGCCTTAAAATAATGTAAAGTCTTCCTTCAGGAGTATAAGGAAGCGTCCTCCTCCTTCAGGAGTATACTAAATAATGTATGCATAATTAAGCTAATACCAAAAAAAGAGAAAACGAAATAAATTAACTCTTTGACATCAAAATCACTTGGGACAATTTCAAATTAATATTGAACATTCTTTCGGATTTTGTAAACATATACATTTAAATTGGGAACGGAATACGTTCTGATCAGAACCATCAGAAGTCAGACGAAATACTAAAAAAAAGGCCAAAACAATTTTGACATGGAAATTGATTGTCAATTTTTGGGTATTTATAGGATTGAAAGACAAATATCGAATTATGTAGTAGTTGGTTACTGCTGAATTTTCTATCAGCATAGCTTGTGTGCTTTATGCCCATTATATAAAATATCGATTGAATAGCTTAGGGCCAAAATGAACTTATCCTAACTTTAAATGGGTAAGAAATTTAAAATTTTTTTGAATGGATTAATTTAGCGTTACATATATATATATATATATATAATAGCATAATTTCCAGGCATATATAATAATTTTAAATTCCGATCTATGAAACTGTTAAACCTTTAAACTATATTTATTTGTATTATCTTCTATATTGTTCTATCTTGTAATTTTAAATTATATGCTGATCTTTTCTATAAAAAAAAACTAAAATTTCCGCAAAATGTGATGGTAAAGATGGTAAAGAGATTGTGGATTACAATTCGCAAAACTAGATAGAAAACAAAGTTACTAAAAAATCTCTTACAAAATATTATATCTCAGTTATAGGAAACTAATTCATTATTATTGTAATATCATTGTTTTGAACTATGAAAACTTATAGGGAAAAGTAATACATATTAATACTTTATAACACTATGAAATAGGAATTGTTTCGCATTTACAATTGAATTGATTTGCATTCAAATCATTCGAAAGGTAAATGCTTCAAGGGAATCGATTAACCTCTAACTGGACTTCGTCCCCCCTTTTTCTCAAGAAATTAACAATTAATATTTCTAAATAATTAATAATATAAAAAACAAGTATAAATTTATTTTCTCCCTCCCCTTTGAGCAACTCTTCGCCCCTGTCATAATAGTAGAACTATTTGGTGAAATCGGAGCTTTTTGTATATGCAACGTGCTCATGCAAGTCACCAAAGCCTTTTAAAGATATAGATTATGTCTTGTGTATTTCGGGTTCCTACTACATTATTGACAATTTTTGGAAATTATATAATTCGAACCTCTAAGCTGCAAAAAAAAAATTATACGCTTTAAGTTTTCATCTTTGGGAAGGGCGCTTTTTTATATTATTTAAAATGTATAACAAGCATATAGAAAACTTATATTTCTATATAGATTTTTAAAATTTTTTTTTTTTTCAAAATGCAATAATTTTTTGGTTTTAAACACTGCCAGATTTTAAGTCATTTTAAATAATATGAGCGGGCTTCAATCAAATGTCAGAATCCCAAATCTATGTTCGTAACCAAAAAGGTCAAACAAAAAATCAAATAAACAATTTATATATAGAAATATATATATATATAAATTATTTGAAATTAATAAAAGATCAGGAAATCAATTTAATTTGTAGACTTTATGACTTTTCAAATTGTCTTACATTATTTGAACATTTAATCTATTATTGAGCGTTTGTGTGAAATTTATATGAAATAAATAAAAACCAGTGCTAAAAAAAAAAACCAAGGGTTTTTAAATAAGCGCATTTTCAAAATTAATATACACTGGTGACTAAGTTACTGGTTTATAAATTGGGAAAGTTTTAATTTTTTAAGAACATTCATATCGAGGATTACCGGTCCACCTCCCTCCGCCCGAAATGTTCAGTTTTTAAGGAATTAAATTCTGACTAAAGAGACACTTTCTTTAATTTTTAAGGATCCTTTTTAAATTAAGTGAAAATCCGTTAACATAATATATGTTAAAATATAATGTTGGAGCTTTGAATTTAGTATATTACTAAAAAAAACAATTTGGACAGGATATTTAAGTTACAGGTGGTTTAAAAATTTAGCTAAATTTCAATGTTTGATTCTAACAGCTCCTAAATATGGGCCGTGACAAAAAAATTTTCTTAAACGTCAACTATACTAATTCCCGAGGATGTAACATCTCCCAAAATTTTTAACGTTCAGAAGATATTTGGGGTCAAAAATTTTGCAAAATTCAGTTTTGCATTGCGGTAAATTTTAATACCATATATGGTAACACTATAAATTTGTTCGAGATAGTTTTACAATTTTCGTAGTTACAATTTCTTCTCTCTATTTCAAATGGTGAAAAACTTTTTGTAAACATGCGGACAGACGAACAGATTGGATTTATATATGCACATTTTATTCAAAATCTTTAAAAAAAAATGTGCTAAAACGAGTAGTTTCCTGTTAATTTCAGTAAAATGTTTTAATTTTTGCAAATACAACTGTATTTCGTCTACGACATGCAGACTTCTTTGTTTCCCGTACTCGATTATTTACTTTTTTAGTTCAAAATTGAAAAAAATTGACATGTCAAAAGATTTTGAAAAGTCAAAATAACATTTGAGAAATGTCATTATTGATTCTCCTTTTGATCCAATCAATACCAAATCAATTTAGCTTAAACTATGGACCTTTAAATGGTATAATTTCTTTTGTTTCAATATTAAAAAAAAAAAAAAAACAAAAAAAAAAACCAAACTTAATATTTCAATATTGTTATAAAATAATGGATTCGATTAAATAGAACATTTGTGACAAAAAAAAAAAAAAAAAATAAAAAACTAAAAAGTGTAACAATTTTAAGCGCCTTTAACAAATTTTTAATATAGCATATAAAAATAAATGTTCCATAATTCAGTGATGAAATCTTCGATACAATTGTACTTTTTTCAATACAATTGACTCCAGAAAATACAGTAGTACACTCGAGTCTAAATTCAATACACTCCACTACGCATTTTGTTCGTTTAGCTCCACTACGCATTTTGTTGTTTAGAAATATATATCGCTTAGCTCAACCACATTCCTCTGCAAAATATTGAGAGAATATTTTTTTAAATCAAAATTTAGTGAAAACAAAATGCAGAAATAGACTGCAAATAAGTACTTGTTCCACATTAATTAATTCAAAGCAGGGATTTAATTATAAATGACCAGTGCCATAGCTTTACGGTGGAGAGAGACTTAATTAAAAAAAGTTTACAAAATTCTGTTAGAGTGGCAGACGAAATATTAGTTTAAGGTTTAAAGATAAGAATTATGTGATTTTTGTTTTTTAATAAACTTATATTTATTTCTGTTTAATTAATGTTTAATTTTTTTATTAAAACTAGTCCTTTATAATGTAGTTTTATTGTGGTATTATGCAGATACATAATGTAAACAAATTTCAGTACAATTATTCCCAATTTAGTACAATTTTTATTATATTTTTAATACAGTTCATTTTACTCATTTTTCATCCCGGTTCCATATATATATATACATAAATATATAATATAAAATACACGTTTACATTTTATAAATTCAAATAAAAATTGGAATATATTATTATATTATGAAGTAAAGTAAAAATTTATGCCTTGGCAAGATATTCCAAAAATAAAATTTTAAAAAATAAAATGAAAGAAAATTGTTTTATTTTTTTTTTTTAAATCAAAATTAGGTGACCTCCTCGATAACAAAACAAAAAAAAAAAAATTAAAAAAATAAAATTAATGAAAAACTCCAGTACAAAAAAAATATATTTTTTTTTGAATAATTTTCAAAAAAAAAAAAAAAATTTACGCAAATTAAAAAAAAATTAGCACTTCTGACTAATTATAATTTGAATCTCAATGAACTGAATTCTTATATTATTGTTATTACTACTCGTATTTAATTTATTTATTTTTATATATCAATTTTTATACTTCTATTTTTCTTAAATTAAGTATATAAATTATAATATTTATTTTGGCGAGAAATCTATATACTGTTTATTTTATTTAAATTTTAATTTTAATCTAAAGACATGTCCCAAAAATAATTTCCAAAATTTTCTAATCGCAAAATTTTTGAAAAATAAATAACACGTCACTGCTCCTAAATTCAAATGTTGGTTGGAAAGCCTTTGTCTATTCTATATAATGTATAAGGTAACATTAAACATTGAGTTGAATTGAGCTCTACAAAAAAAAGCGCTTTAGTCAGAAAGTTTGAATGTATTGTTAAAACTCTTCTCTATAAAACAAATAAACTAGCAAAAATGTATTATAGTTAAAATTAAATAAAAACTTAAATTTAATTGTGAAATTTAAGAAAAATAAATAATTAATAAAAATAATTAGAAATAACTAAAGTTTCGAATAACGCATGATTGTTTTTGTTTTTTTGGCATTGTATGGCAACTCTATACATTTAAGCTATATATTTTTGTAAAGCTTATGAAAGTAGCAGTCTTCCATCGTTTTCAGATTGAAATATATACGAAATAGAACTCTTGTTATAACAATTTAAATATAGGGCTTTTTCAGAGTTGGGGAGGGATGCATCTCCGTAACGGTTGGGGGCTACAAAAACAAATTCTTCCATAATTTAATTTTTTTTTTTGAAAATTTTTTTTTGTAAACATACGAACAGACGGACAGATAGACAAACGGACGTACAAATTTCGATGAATAATGCAATACAACAAAGAATAGTCAGTAGCTTATTGTTGTTTATACGAAACTGTCATGTGAACTGTGGTGGGGGCTAATTAAAGTTTTTCATTGAAAAATTATTAAAAAGAGACTCTAATATTCTGAAACAAAGTGAAAAACAATAATTATTATGAATTTTTGGCCCAAATTACTTTTAGGCAAATATATATATATGGATTTAAAAAAAAAAAACCTCCAGTTCACTTTAAAAATATGGTAATAAAACTTTTATTTTGTATATATGAAATCACTGTTAAAAGCTTTACAGAAATATTTAATTCTGCAACCAAAAGACTCATTATAGATTGAAAACGATTAGCGCTGAATTCGTATCGTATTGACGATTTTTGAAACAAATCTTTACAATTAAGGGAAATTACGTTTCTCAATAAAGTTTTTGAAACTTATTGTTCCGCAAATGATCAAAAAATGCAAATATAAATTTTTCTTTTTTGTTTTGTTTATTTTATGTGGATTGGGTGTGGAATCTTCGAAAGATAAAAACAGCCCCGTAGCAGAAGTGTATGCCGGATTTTTACCAAGCTTAATCACACTGTTATCTTATTAAAACTAAATAGAACCGACTAACCATTAATTTTTTTTGCTATCTTTGGTTTGAGTATACTTTCCCTAAGGAAATCTGTGCTTTATACTATATATTATCTAAAGATGTTTTTCTAGTAATAATCTGATTATTTATTAACTGAGCACCTTCAATATAGAAGAATTAAAAAAACAAAAAAAAAAACCCGTTAATTGAAAGATGTGTATTTTGATTTTGGAAATTTGAATGAATTTTTCTAAATGAAACAAAACCGTTTAACATTTTAAATATTTTATAATGGGACAAGACTTTGTACTGAGTTTTGTTTTAAAAATATATACTTTTTTTTTTTGTTTTATTTAACCATTTAAAAAACAAACAACTATTTAGCTATGTAAATACAAATTTATATTTTTGCATATAAAAACTAACCGCAAGGTTCAATCAAAAAATCTGGCAATTTGTCACGCCAATGAATTTTAAATCGATAATTAAGTTGTTGTTTTTTTTTTTTGTTTTAACATACTTAAGAGCTATGTAATATAGCTATTATTATAAGAAACATGTGATATCTGAAAAACAAATTATAAAAGATTGACAGTGCAAAAATAACCTCGTCCCTGAGGGAATTTTTGTGTTTTTTTTTCATTAACGCACACGTTTCAATTAAAAAAAAAATCTCTAAAAAACAAGGTTTTTAATTAAAATTTAAATTAAAATTTATTCTTAGATACTCAACGTCATTAACTTGCACCTGCGGCCTCTTATTTAATCATAATTTCTTGTATATATAAAAACTCTCCTACGAATTTTAAGTAAAAAATCGAAAGTGCAAGAACGAAAAAGTATACAAAATCTTTATCATATATAAGGTGCTCTTAATACATAGTTCTGAAAGCAACTGTTTATACAATATACTTATTTTTTTTTATTTTTTTTTATGAATTTTAAATAAAATTTGAATCATAATTTTCTTTTTTAATAGCTGTTGGTTTTAGAAATTGCAGTCTGTTCTGAAAATATCTAATAGATACTCCCATATAGATAACTCAAATCTCTGCAAATCCGCAAATTAATTGTCAAATTTAAAAATTTAATTGTCTGTGGAAATCCGCAAAACGTCGTCTGAATCTCGTGTGAAGGATTGAACAAAAATAAGTTATTGATATAGTCCTTCGACATTCTAGTAAACTTTGAATTTTTGTTGCACTTGATTAAAGTTGTTAGTATTTGGAATTCGTAAACTATTTCTATTAAAATTATTAAAAGTAATGGCCTCATTAAAAAAAAACCGTGTTTTACTTACAGTAAACATTACATGTTTGAGCGATTAACTTTTTGATTATCTTGTGTTTTATTTAAGTTTAATTACTATTTTGTTAAATTATATACTTTTAGTCAAAGAATTATATTTTTTTACTGTTTCTTTTTTTTTTTTTTTTTTCTTTTATTGTTATCAACTTTTTATATTATTAATTTTGTAATTTAATTTTATTATTTGTAATATTGTTATTTTATAATCTTTAGCTTATCTGACCAATGGCGTAGTGGGTAAAGACGCCGCCTTTCATGTAGAAGGTCTCGGGTTCAAACCCCGATCAGATCATAATCTAATAAAAAAATATCGTAAAATTGTATAATTATATCGTAATAGTTTATATCGTAATATAAAATAAGATTTAAATAAAAATATATAAATAATTCTTGTGTAAGATTTATAGATGGCGTACAAAGTTAACATTTAGTGCATTCATATTTCATAACCTTATACAATAGTTACAGCCGAGTAATTAACGGCTTAGTGAATATTATGATTAAAGAAACTGAAGTCTAGTTTAAATAAACTTGGTGAATGCCCTATACTCGAAAAAGAATAAAAAAAAAAAAAAATAATCTTTAGCTTTCCTTTTTAGCTATGTGTACATATTATAGAGATTTATCATCTCAGCACAGGGTTATTTCACTGAATGTAAATTTGGTAAAATTGGTTCCTTGGGTATTTATCCAATTATTTTAGCTATTAGGAGAGTTGTTCCTTTGTCAGTGAAACTACCAGCAGAGATATTTAGTTTTTCTGAATGGGATTTTTAAAGGGATTTCGACAATCTGTTTTTTGTTGGATATTATGCAGCGATTGATTACGCTAAATGAACATAATACTGTATCAATTATTGGGACAATTTTTGTCAAGGGTCTATTTCACCAAAAATTTATACAATACTAGAATTTGGAAAAAAAAAAATTAATTTTTTCTTTTAATCCAAAATTACTGCTATGTTTTGACATAAAATATAAAAATGAATACTATATATAATGTTAAACGTTATTTTAACCTCATTTTTTTTTTTAAAGTTGAACAAAAGGCAATGTTTTAATAATTTAAAAAAAAAAAAAAAATTTATTAAAATTGAAATTCTAATTTAATAAATTAATAAATATGTGTTACTTAAAATACATATTATATTAATCTTTAAATTGATGATTTCAGAAACAATAAAAAAACAATTTTATAAATTCATGTGTATATATGTATAAAAGTACACATTTAGATAATATTTTAGACCTTATATACGTTTAACATAATTATTTTCTTAAAATTAGCTATAAAAATTTTTCAAAAATTTTTCCAAAAAAAACAAAAAAAAAAAAACAAATTTTTAATATAAATAAATATATATGTAAATATATATGTATATATATTATATACACATATAAACAATAACATTTTGTTTTTATTTTTAAAAATTCTAAAATTTTCTAATAAAAAACTAACCAAAAAAAAATAAAACCTACATTTTTCTGTTTTTTTTTTTTTTTTTTTTTTTTTTTTTTTAATTAAAGAGTTTATTTTTGCAATTGATTGTACGAGAATAAAATAAATGACGACATACGGGTCGGTATCAAAAACTCGAAATTTCAAAAATATCATATATATACATAATATTTATATTGGAATATTAATTTTTTCCAACTAGTTTATTATAACAATGTTGAAATATAAAAAAAAAAAAAAACAAAAACAACAGTATTAATTTATAGAGTAAAAAAAAAAAAAAATTGTGAGTCTGGTACAAGATCCAGCTTTCTAAAAATCACTCGTCATTAATGCCCCTTTTCCAAAAGCGCACTTTTCAATAATTAATTATATAAGTTAAAATAATTAAAACAATTATTTTCAAAGTTTATAATTCTTTATTAATTTTATTGTACTTAAACAATAAAGTTTAGAGGTATCATCAACTCAACTGAATTCCGTGTTCCAATATTCTAAACTAAAAATCATGCGATATATAAAACAAGAATTTGACATATGGTAATATTTTACGGTTAACTATATATTAATATTACATAGTTTACATTACAAGTTAAATTTACTCTTTAGATTGTAACAAATATTTAAAGAGAAATCAGGGCCCTATTTCATAAAACTATTAGTCTAATACTAATAAAATAATAATTATTAGAACTAATAAATATAGAGTAATACTTTTTTGTTTCATAAAACTTTTCTGCAACTAATAAAATTCTACTAATAAATTATTACTGCAAATCATAAATTATTAGTACCTATAGACTCGTCACTAATAATTATTATTTGAATGTTCAACTATTTGGTTTATATTAAATGCAAGACTTCTCCTTATTATAAAATAATCTTCAAAATCACTCTCACTATCAGAGCTTAACATGATTTTCAAATTTATACTGAATTATGTTTAAGTTGTAACCAAAATAAAATGTTGTTGATTAATGTAAAGTATGTATAATAATGCGTAATTTTTTTTTAGATTTTATTATTTATTTATTTTGTACAAAATATTTAAGATTATTTACTAAAAAAAAAATAAGTTTATGGCATACAATATAAAGTTTAACCTCTATTATATATAAATATCCTAATATTTAAAAGACTAATAATGAATTTATTAGTCTTTCTAAACTAATAAAAATTTACTAATAATTATTAGTGTAGCGACAAATAATTATTAGTCTAATAGTTTTTATGAAACAGAAACGCGCTTTGCACTAATAAAATTCACTAATAATTATTATTAGTGTAGCACTAATAAAATATTAGCCTTTATGAAACAGAATTTTACTAATAACTAATAAAATATTAGTAAATTCACTAATAATATTAGACTAATAGTTTTATGAAATGGGGCCCTGATCATTGATTACAGTTCAATTAACGATTACGCAGTGAGCATGCTAAATAAAATAAAGTAAGAGTAAAAGGAGAAAAGCATTTATTAAATTGGAAAGTATGTTAACCCTGTTAACTTATACAATAATTCAAATTAAATATTCTGGAAAAGGCAGATATTCCCCTGTTCGTGTCCAACAGTGGTAGGTACACATACAATGAATTAAATTATACTTTTTTTTTTGTAAAATAGTGATATTCCATTTTTGGACAAAAGTCCAAACGCATAAAACTCTAGATTCAAAATAGAAATTTTGAATTAAATAAAAAAAAAAAACATAATATTTATCAATAGCAGAAAAACGGTATTTTAAAAAAGTGGGATTTTCAAAAACACACGATTATATTCCATAGCTGAATTTCTTTTTAAATTTCGAGATTTTAATACCGACCCACATAATACATACAGTTGAAACTCGATTATCCGTGTTGCTCGGGACCGAGCTCGACCCGGATAATCGAAAAACACGGTTGATAGAACTTTTTTTTAAGAGGAATTCTGCTGTCCTTTATATTAATAAAAACACTTACATATACTATCGTCTCAAAAATTGTTTGTGCATAGTACAATTACTATGGCACAATAAAATTGTTGTAATTCAGAATAGTCAAACAATTTTAATAAATTTTAAAATTTTATTAAAGTTTAACAGAAAATAAAAAATTTACAAAAAAAAAAAAACAACAAACGGTACATTAATTCATAGAAAAAAAACAAAAACGAAATCACAAAAATTATTTGTGCTTTCATGTTACTCCCAAAAATTATTTGTGCATGTGTCTATTAATTCATCAGAAATGAACGGTACATTATTTTTTAAACTAATTTTGGATAAAATATATTCGTTTTTTATAAATCAAATTTTAGTTGCTCTAAGTTTTTTTTTCGAGTTGAACAAGGTCTTCTTTAGTATAAAAATTAAAGTAAAATGGTTAAAAAACGTGAACTGTCAATTGAAATCAGAAGTGCAATTGTATCAGAGTTTAATTGCGGAGTTTCTGTGATGGAACTGTCCCGAAAATATAATGTTCATAGAAATACGAATAGATACCAGCTAGAAAAACAAAAATGTAAAGGGTTTCTTCAAAATACGGAAGGAAGAGGAAGAAAACGTAAGACTACAAAAAGAGAAGATTCCCAAATAATAAGAGCTGTCAAAATAAACCCTTCCATAACCGTCAAAGAAATTCTAGAAAACGTTAATAACGCAAGAGTTAATAAAATAGGACCCACAACTGTGTCAAATAGGTTGAAAGAAGCCAACATTAAAACATATTCAACACAAAAGAAGCCATATACATATTTCAAAAAAAAATAAGAGCCTATAAGATTACATTTTTTTTTGTGTGCACTTGTCAAAACATTAAAATTACGCCTTTTGTATATAGAAACAGTACAACGACAAAAATTTCATCGTAATTTGAAAAAAAAACCGTAAAAAATGTTCAATAAAAAAAAACCCACGGATAATCGAGTTCGATACGGTTAAAAGAGAAAAAAAATCTATTTTGAAATTCTCCCGGTTAATAGAATGCCCGGTTAGTCGAAGCACGGATAATCGAGTTTCAACTGTATTATCATTTCTATAAAAAAAAAAAAAAATATTCCAAAGAGAACTATAGAATAAAAAATAAAATATCTTTTAATTTATTGACAATGATAAATTCAGCATATTTCATTTGTTTTTGTTTTTAAATTTTTTTTTTTTTTTTTTAGTTTCTTACCAAACAAAAACAAATTATTTTTCAAATCATTTATATGATTGACTTGTCCGTATATCTATCTGCATATCTCTCAAATCTGTATGTTTAGTTCTGAATACCTGTACTTTTGTATTTTAAATTTTTTATTTTTGATCATGTAAAAAAAAAAAAAATGGATACAAAACAGTTTACCCAAACACACTTTACAAACATCCGTTTCACATATAATATAATTTGTTAAAAAAAAAAAAAACTTTTCCTTATGTTGTTATTATTATAATATTTGATTTAAATAACACAACTTTTGTGTATTCATTTTTTTTTATGAGTATATTTAGTTTTTGTTTCGAAATCCTATAAGGATTGTATATAGGACATTCATCAAGTTTTTTAAACTAAGCTTTAGTTTTATTCAATCATATGCCATCTATTATGTTACAAACAGTTTATCGTATTTATTTATTTATGTACAGTTCTCTACCACATATAAAGTGATAAGTAAAGCGCATGTTCATAGTTGCAGTACCTGCGCAACAAAATTTTTTTTTATTTATAGTATCCTGTCTTCAAAGAATATGTTAAGTTAAAAACCAGGTTCTAGGGGTTGGGAATTGTAATTGTTAACCCTATGTACAGTTTTTAAAATTAAGGAATATTTTGAACATAGGATACTACGAATTCAAAATTTTTTTGTTGCGCAGGTACTGCAACTATGAACATGCGCTAAGTTATTCAGCCTTTCCTTTTGCAGGTATGACAGGTATATATTTTTTTTTGATTTTATTTTTTCGTGACGCTTCGATTGAAACGACATATGATGAGTACCACCGACGATATTTTTTTTTTATTTAATTAGATATGACCTGAATGGGACTTGGATCAGAAACTTTACAAATGAAAAATTCGGTGTCTTAATCTCTAACGCAGCATTGGTCAGATTTTTTCATTTGTGTTTTGATAAATTTTGCGCACCATTTTATGCATACATAAAGAAATTGGTGCGCGCATTTAAATACATTAAAAAATAATATATACCTGTTTATTTCTTAGTAACTAGAGGCTAAATGGCAACAGGGGTTAAGAAGGCCTTCAACTTTTCATTCGAGAGGTCCAAAATCGAATCTCAGTAAAAGTGAAAAAAAAAAAAACTTTTACCTTTCTTTATAAAAATTGCATACTTCTAGGGGCGCATTACTTGTAAATAATATTCATAGCGCTAAACTATAATTTATTATAAATTTTGTATTTTTTAATAACGGTAAAAGGGGTTGCGTATAATACAACATTTTCGTTAATTGTTTATTTTTCTAAGAACGCTACACAATGCTAACCCGTGAATATGCATTGAATTCCATTTTATTACAATCTATTGTTTATTTAATTTAATATTTTCCTTTTTGGTTTTTTTTTTTGTGTTTAGATAAATTTTATTTCAATGCCAATTTTCAATTTAGTTGCATGATTCAAAACGTATACAATATATTTTTTTTTTTTTGATTTTCTTATAATAATAAAATGTTATTTTATTTATGTTCTGAATCATTTTGATAAACAAAATACAAAAAAAAAATTTAAAGTTATTTTTTATGAATATTAGATTTTATTTTATAGCTCAATTTAAATAAAAAATTTTTCATTTCTAGAAGTTGTTGCTAGAAATTTAATTTTGAAAATTAAATGAATAATTAAATAATTAAAATTTTAACAACTTTGTATAATGTGCATTTGAATATGCGTCATAATTTGACGATATAACATAAAAAAAAATTATAATTATAATATATAACTTATGTATATATATATATATATGTATATATATATAAAATTTAAATTCTGCTGTATGTAAACTAGGGTTTCTGAAAACTCGGGTTTTTACGATTCGGCGAGTACGAGTCCTATATTTTGAAAACTCGTCGAGTCCGAGTCGAATCCAATCTAAATCTAAACTCAAATCAATAAGCGAAATCGTTTAAAATTTTTGGAACTCAAGAAAATATTTGTAAAAAAAAATTACTAAAATTTGTTAAAATTAAAATTATCTATTACATTACAAGATTTTTAACTGAAATTTGTGGTCCTGTTAAGAAATTGAAAAGAAAATGTACTCAAATTTATTTTTAATCAATTTATTTTCAAATATTAAACTTTGAAATTACATTTAACTATTTGAACATTTATTTGATCAACTTAATTGCTTTTTTGTTTTAAGTTAAGGTAGAAATATTTGAGAAATACTAACGAATTAAGAGACTTGTATTCGTTTTGAAAATAGTTTTTGCTTAATTTTAAAAACTTGGACTCGTCCAGTAATAGAGTCGAGTCCCTAATCCAAGAAACCACCCAAATACTCGACGAGTCCGAGTCGAGTCGAATCGAGTACAGAAACCCTAATGTAAACTGATTTATTTTTTTGTCATTTTAGATGTCTTACGGCAACAGTCTTAATGCTAAAGTCGTTAATGGTTGACATTGAAATAACAAAATTTTTTGTTTATTCATGTAACATCCAGCAACCTGGCCCTTACTCTATTTTAATGTGTATTATTATATCTACTATATCTGTTGGCTCTTCACAGAATGAGAGGGTTTATTATAAAGTAAATTAGATGTTATTTTTATTTACATAATGAATTTTGCCATAATTTGTTTTATTTGCACTTTATCAAATAATGTAGTAAATAAAAAGAAGATGCTTTATAACATACGTGTAAAAAAACTTTACTTAAATTGAAAATTCATTATTTTTTAAAAACCATTCATCCAAGCTACATTTGATAAAAATCAGTTGCCTAATATACATATTTATTAAAAAAAAAAATTAAAATTAAAGAAATACGAATATTGAGTTGAATAAACATTTATTGTACTGGCGAGAGTCAAAATATTATTAAGAACTTATTTGTGAAAGTTATTTTAAAAGAGCTTAGATACTTTAAAATGAAGGTTATATGTAAGCTTTTTTTGCTTCATCTACTTTACACGCTTTGACAGTTGTAATAAATTACATTGTACCTTACGTTAGCAACACTCAATGACAAATTAATTAAATCTAAACAAAGTACATAATACAAGTTCAAAATTGTCCAATTTCCAATTAGATGCTTTGCTTTAATTCACTTTGATGTTTAATTTGTTAAAAATATAAATGTGTACTTTTAAATATAAAATAAATATTTTTAAAGTAATTTTGTGTATGTACTTTGAAAATTTTGTGAATAATTCAAATAATTTTAGAAAATAAACAATTATAAAAAAATTAAATTTTTTTTTAATGTCAAGCAATTCAAAAGGGCACAATGGGAAATTTTTTTGATTACTTTGCTTCTAACTTACAGAAATTATATTGTGAAGCATAGTTTTTTAATTTTAAATAATAAAACAGTTTTAATTCTTATAAATATAAATTTTCCGAAAATATTCTGTGAGTTTTAAAAACTGAAATGAACTAATTCATAAACATTTAAATTAAATTTAAATTCATAAAAAAATAAATAAAAGATTTTTAGTGGCCTACTTATGATAATTTTATAATATTTGACAACTGAGAATGCATTTGTTACAACTCATTTATCTGGACAAATATATTATAAATTTTTTTTAATTATATATTTATTATTATTATATTATATATTATATTATTTGTATTATATTATATTAATATTAGAAAAAAATTGCATATAAAAATAGGAGTAATTTGTATTTAAATTAAAATATATGTTTTGAAATTTAGATTATTTTTCTTTTCTTTGAGGGAAATATGTTATTAATTTTATATTAATTAAAATTATAAAGTGAATTATTTTTGTATTTTTATTTTGATTCCCACCTGTGAAAGTTAATATTTTGTAGCAATAGTATAGATTTTTGAAAAATCTTTAAAATTAAAAACTTAATAATATACAAAATTTTAATTTAATTTTAATAATTTTACTGACTTAAAAATAAATTAAAAAAAAAAAATTATAATAATAATTATTATTAAAAATTGAGATTTGTAAAATTTATTGGCACGCCTTGTGCAATTCACAATTTATACAATTTTTAAAAATAAAATAATGCTTGTAACACCTACACACCATATTCAGCAATAATTGCATTACCACATGTTTAATTTTTTTTCAAAATTATAAACATTTAAAAATATTTTAAATGAATTAAATTTTATTAATTAGACAAAATATTGTTTTATTAATGATATTTAAAACGATTTCTTTTAATGGGGCGCATTAAACATTTCAAAGCATAAAAATTTAATTTAGTATTCACAGTGTAATTTTATCTTAAATAAAAAAAATAAATTTTTTTTTTTTTTTTAGATGTGGTTAAAATTTTTTTGGGTTAGGTAAATTAAAAAAAATTATCAATTTTGACATTTTTTTTTCTCTCTGAGAAGTATAATAAATTGTTAAATATGGGTAGAGATAATTGAAAAATGGCTTTTAAAGTTTATAGTTATAGTTTTTTTTTGTAGTTTATATTATATATATATTTTTTATTACTTTTCCACTACTTTAAGGAGTATATAGGGCATTTACCAAGTCTATTTAGACTAGGTTTCAGTTTTTTTTTAATCATTATATTCACTAAGCCATTATTGATTACTCAGCTGTAGCTATTGTATAAGATTATGAATACTCAAATGTTAATTCTGAGCGCCATTTATGGTTTTACACTGGAGCTATTTTAATGTTTAATTTAAATCTTATTTTGTAATACGATATAAATTATTATATGATATAATTATATAATTTTACGATATGTTTTATTAGAATTGATATATGGCCGGGGTTTGAACACGAGACCATCACGGAATTGGTCAGTATTGATATATAAATATAAAATGTCTTGATAAATTGCAAAACTTGTGCTACCCCTTAACACTCACTCCATTAAGCCCATCTTCGTACAGTTCGGATACGTTTTATAATTATCTAGTAGGGATTAAATTACCTGCTTTAAAAAAAATCAACAGAATTAATTTTCTTTCAAATCAAACACGCATAGCAACAAATGATAATACCTTTACAGTAGAATTAAACAGGTGATTTTGAAGTTTCCACTGTCACTCTTGAAAAAAAAATAAGTAATAAATTGTTGTTCAACTATATTGTGTAAGAAAATAAACAGTTCCAATTAGCTAACAAACTTTGAGTCATTCTTTATTGGAAAATTTTTGCCAAAAAAAATTTTGTTTTAGCAGTTGGAAAATATTTTTAGATTCCCAACTTAGTCATCTTTTTAACTTTTTGGTTTTTGTGTTCTAAATATACATATATATAGATGAAATATAATTTCAAAGTGTATAAAAATTTAAAGATGAATAAGTTAGGTCAAATTTAAAAATAATAATATGAATCTGCTAAAATGAATTTATGCCAAAATTTTTTTTACCAAAAACAATTTAATAAATACTTAATGAAAATACATTAAATAAAAAGAAAAGTTTTTACAAATCAATCTATCATTTATATATTCAAAAATTTATTTATAGGATATAATTAATAGTTTATGGTACACTTTAAGCTATTTTAAATTTTTTAACACGCTAACACCTAAACACCGTAAGGTTGACTGCTTTATAGATAAAAGGGATAATAAATATTTAGGAATTATTTGCAGTATTTTGGAAATGAGCATTAAAAGCTCGATTTTGAATATGTTCGACAATCGTGAAATGAATTTTAGAAGTTGTATAGATTTATATTTGGGCGTAATAGAACATTTAAATAAAATGATATGCAACATCTCAATAATTGAGTTTCAATATATTGTCCATAAAGTAGAAATAAATGCATTTTTAATTCCATGGTATTACATTGAAATTGGGATTGGGTTATTACATTGAAATTGGACATTGAAATTTTTTTCCTGTTAGAAGAGAAATTATTGAATGGAGTCTCAGGGGCAAGCTTTTAAACTGGGATAAACGGTTTTCAGAGTTTAGCTATACTTAAAACTTCAATTAGATAATATTATCATTATCAAATTATAATCTGCAAAACTGGCAAGTAAACTAATATTAGTTTTAAATTAAAAAATTGGCGAAATTGTGATTAATTGTAATTAATTGTTTTAATAATAATAATTTGTTTTTCTTTGGTTTGGATTGGAAAAGCATTTAAAACTTCCTTCGAACCTTCACCCTTTTGTGATGACAGCTCAATTTCTTTTTTTGTTTTTTTATTTATTTATTAGTTTATCACATATTTCAAATTTCAATACAATTATTTTAGTTCAAAACTTGTAGTGCGAAGTTTTCGAAATTCGACCAGTTTTCTCCCTCAAATTAATTTTTATTATTAATAAAAAAAAATATTGGAGCTAAAAAATAATTTTGTATCCCAATAATATTTATAACAAGTAAAGAAACAGTCAGTCCTATTTGGTTCAAATTAAATTTGATATTCATATCCACAATGTCTTAATTATATATCACCTATGGTAATAATTCAATAAAATATATGATATAATGAAAATTAAATAAAAATAATTTAATCGTTTATTAAAAAAATATTTTGTTTTTAATTTAAAAATTTTGTTTAAATTATGGTAAAATTCTTAGTCTTTTAAAAATATAAAAGTGTTAAATAAAAATGGAAATAGGAAAGAACCCTCGTGTATCAAATTTAAAGTTTCTATGTTTCTGAATTTCGAAGATAAGCTTTTTAATTTTGGGATTTCTTAGGAGGCACCTGAACCACCACTACAATTAAGTCTAAATTTCGGAGACACATAGAAAATAGGGAATATCTTCTTTTGCTTCTAAATTCTACTCGTTTGGCCTCAAATCGATCAAAAGCTTCTAGAATCCGAACTCTATGTCCGAACTCGACCAGAACTAATTCCCATGGTACTTTCATTACTAGTAACCTAGAGTTTAAATTTCATCAAAATAGCGGCATTATTTTTTGAGTTATGGTGTTTTTAAGATATATATTTGTTAGCCCTTGAACTTTTCAAAGGTTCCAGAACCCGAAACCATGGTACTATTTTACCCATATGCAGTCCCCGTCATACTTTCAATACTATAGTTAACCCTTGTACACAATTGGAACGTTCTATCTTAATTTTCAGTTACTATTTTATTAATTTCGATTATAAGGTTTTAAAACTTGGGAGGTCTAAGAAATAGTAAAGAACAGCCTTGTGCCAAATTTGAAGCTTCTACATTTTTTTGAAGTTACTATCTCTATTATTTTCGAAAATATGCTTTAAGGTCTTCGAAACTGTGTGGCTGGTAATCACCCCACTGCTCCAATTGGTCCAAATTTCAAGGATACTAAGGAAATAGCAAAAGACACCCTGATACCAAATTTGGAGGTTCTATTTTCATTGGTTTCGGAATTATTCTCGTTTGGCCTAAATTCGATCAAAAAATTCTAGGTTCCGAACCCATGGTCCAATCCCGACCGTACACAATTCCCGCCGTAGTTTCATTACTAGTAACCTACAGCACAAATTTGACGGAGATAGCGTTATTAGTTGTTGAGTTATCGTGAATTTTTATATATGTTCGTTAGTCCTGGGATCGATTAAAAGGTCAAAAATCCGAACCCATTGGCCGATTTCGCCCATATGCAATCCCCGCCGTACTTTCAGTCCTAGGAACCTTCAGTTAAAATTTCATCAAGATAGCTCCATAATTTTTTGAGTTATCGTGAATACGCACAGACATGGCTATATCGACTAAGGTGGTCACGTTGATCACAAATATATATACTATTCCATGTCTAGCTCGCTTCCTTTAGGTGGTTACAAACACCATATACCAAAGTTAATATACCCTTTTACCTATTCTATAGGTGTACGGTATAAAAATGATGATGATTATAATATAAATGTATAAAAACAACAACCGCATCCATGCATCCAAGTGAAAGATTGATTCAGCTTCACATTTACATTAATTGTGATTGGGAAGTACTCTAATAAATTAATATAAAATAAATGTATGAAAAACTAAATTATAAAAATTCAATTGAATTAAACTGAATATCTTTTAAGAAAATAAAGAAATATCTTCAATATATAGGGAAAATATATTCTCAAAATATATGATAGTCATTTCAGTTCATTTGAAAAATTTTAATATAACATTTAAGAATTATAAAATCAAAAATAAAAATAAAAGAAATAAATTATAAAAAAATAAATTTTTGGCATTATTATTATTATTTAGAATTCTTTTAAAAATAGTCTCATATACAAAATATATTTTGTTTTTATTATTAATAAATGACTGACTAATATTAGAAAATTTCACTTTCGCTTCAAATAGAATACAGAAATAAAAACAAAAAGACACCCAGTTTATTTTAAGATATTGAAAATTTCTCTCAAGTACAATAAATGGATTATAACAACCCATTTTTATTGCATAAAAAAAAAATGTTTTTAATGTATAATAACCATATAGATAGACGGACGACGTCATTAACTTTTATTTTTATTTCAAATTAATTTAGAATATATAATAAAATAAAATTTTATTTATTGCAAATCTAAAACGTTTCTACAGGTTATAAGGCGTACCACTATCTTATGTTTAAATTGTATATGGAATTAATTAAGATCAATTTTATTTAAGTTAAATATAACATATGTCCCCCCCACGATCGAGTCATTGCATTTACAAGTAATTTCTGTTATCTAGGTAGTGTCAACTCGTGAACAGGTGGTACCAACAAAGATCGGTAAAGCTAGATCGAATTTCGGTACACTTTGCCCTATTTGAAAAAGTTCACAAATATCAAGGCAAACTAAGCTATTAATATTCAAAACAGTAAAACTATGTAAAATCTACATTAACATATGGGTGCGAATCATGATTGCTTCTTTAAATCGTTTTTTTTTTTTTTTTTAAATAATAAAAAAAAAATAATTCATAATTTAAAAAAATGAAGTGAAAGTATAGACAATATATTGTATATAGAGAGATATAATTTAAAAAACAGTCAACCGACATCTGATACAATCAATCCGATTCTCAATACATTAAAAAATGCTTTAAAAAACTTATTTTTATAATCCTCCTGCAATGGGAAATAAAACCGAGTACAATAAAGTCTTGTTCGTGAAATTTCTATCTAGGCCTTATAACTCATTCCAAAGAAAATTAAAAAAAAAATACTATAAACCAATAGGGCCTAGTTCGTTAAATTTCGTGGTATATATGTATATATATATATATATAGCCTTTGTTTTACTCTAAAAATATTATATTAGTTCCAAAATTGCAGTCGACTGAAAAAAATTCAAATATTTTCAACATAGTTTTCAAACAATTTTCTATATTCTCTTTAGTCTCTTGATCTTCACTTAGCGCTTTCATTAGTCTTTCTAATCATAACCTTCTTCTCGCTTTCCTTTGAAATAAAGGGAGCAGCTAACTCTGATACCGCGCCCACGTTTATAGAGTCGTTATAGTCGTTTACGAAACTAGGACTGTTAAGTTTAGGTTTTGTCAAGTCTATTTATATCGCTGCCTTATTTTACATGACAAATCAAAGCAGGACGAAAGCACATATATTTTGTAAACCCTATTTCTCTTTATCATAAAACTCTTCCTCCGAAAATTTCAATTTCGAAAAATTTAGATTTTATACATGGAATTTTTTAATATTTTTAATTGTAATGCAAATTAGTATCCATGATTGGGCTAAATAAAAGATGGCCATGTTTGATTTAAAAATATATTTTATCAATTTTCAGAATTCAATTTTATATTTTAATATCAAATTAAAAAAAAAAATTTTGGTATAAAAACCATTTTAATTTATTTTTTTGTTTTTATTTATTAAAAAAACATTTTGATGAATTTTTAACAAAATTCTTAAAAAAAAATTAAATACAAATAGAATGCGGAAGACAAATTTTTTAAGAAAAACAAACTTTTGATCTCATTATTATTATTTTGTTTTTTTTTTTTTTTTTTTAAATTTCATCTTGTGAAGGAAATTTTTTTGCTATAATATTTTTCAACCCATAATTTTAACTTCTTATGCAGTTATACTTGACTTATTAGTACTTGAATTTCAACTTTTTACAAAGTAATACGCGAATTAATACGAAAATGTAAGAATGATATATGGCTGACTTCAAAGGGGCATATGTATGCGCTACACCGGCGGTATGGCTACGTTTTACCACAATGAAGATACAACTATTCTACAATGTGTATAGATCATTTCAGCAGCTACAATATTTTTTAAACATAAAATTTACATTTCATATACACATAATTGCGTCAAAACTTTGTAGACATTTCTGCACATAAACATGTTGAACGCTTGACTTTGTAGGACTGCAGTTTAGGAAATATTGAAGTGAGTCAAACGCTTTTGACAATCATAAACACTTTGACTTGTTTTTGTTTTAGTCCACCTCTTATCGCTATTCAAAACAATAAAATTGAAATATTTTGAATTTTTTAAACGGAGAAATGAAGAGTTAATGATGGAATTATTATCTTTTCGATTAATTTTATTTACAAAATTGTATCAAATTTTTATTCGACTTAAAGATCTTAGTTGTTTAGATTGCAAAATCTAGATGTGATCTTTACTTTGTTTCACAATATTTTTTTCTTTAATTTAATTTAAATTTTTCTCTTTTTTCAATTATTTTTTTTTTTTTTTTATTAAAATTGCGGAAATAATTCATTTTTTGAGACACAAAAAATTTCATAGACTAAACAAAATATATGTATATTGCATTTTTGATGTGTTTATAATCGAATGAATGTATGTCAAAGGGTATACTAAATTTTGTCATTACGTTTGTGACACCACTGCAAAGAAGGTAGTATAGTATGAGTAGATATAGAAAAAAAGTATATGGTTTGGAATAGAATGTGTGGCCGTATGATTACTCAAAAAATAAAGAAGGACAATACTTATACTGAATATACTATACTGTTTTTATACAAGAACCTTCTTCCTAATGAAATTCACCCAATTTCCTCAACGGGTTTGTGTAGTCGCCACATAACTCAACTCTTTTTTAATACTAGCGTAACATTATATTTAATAAAGCGTGATGGTTCCATTTTGTCAAAAGTTACTTAACTATTTTGGTTAAGCACCATTTCAATAATATATATAGTTGGTCTAGTGCAAATTATATTTTCTTTAATATTTAATTCAGAGTTTAATAAGTTATGTGTTTGAAATTTTGCCAAGAGTTATAAACCGGATGATATATTTGTATTTTGTTACCTATTGAAAGTATTCTAGAGTTGACACAGTCTACACTTCACTCTTCCTTGTTTTTATTTTTTTTTTTTTTTATTAAATTTTTAACCTAATTTTTTAAATACATGCAAATATAATAAAAACATGCAAAATATTTTATTCTTTAATTAAAAATAATTGTTTTAAAACAAATTTTATTCGCTAAATATTTGACTGCTAAAAATTTTTGGTAATTTTTCAATTTTAGAAATTATAATTGATCATTTGTTCGATCATATACGGTACAGTTCGAATAGTGGTGTAAAAAAATTTGCGGATGCGGTTTTTCTTAAGAAATTTAAGAGTTTTGAAAGAACATTATAAAATTCTTTGCCAATAAAACTTTTACTATCATATTCGAGTTTACACTTTAGAAGAAAGAAGTGGGCTTATGGTTGATTCTTTTCACATGGAAAAAATTTCACAATATGCAACGACTCTATCATGATATACATCACTAATTTTAATAAAAAAAATTACAGAATAAATTAAAATAAGAGCAATACTTATAATAAATTATTGGTAGTAATAATACCGCACTGATCACCAGTTTTTAATTGGAAGAAAAATAGATTTTATTTCACAAAGAAAACTATTAAATATCTATTTCAATGGGAACTATGAAATGTTATATTCTGAGATTTAATAAATTAATAACACGATCAACATGCATTGCTTATTTACCTACAGAAATTTTTATACCCGTATGACTATATAGTCCAAGGGTATAATAAATTTGCCATTACGTTTGTAACGCAGAGAAGGAGGGGGGGTAGATATAGACTCAAGTGTATGGATCGGATCAGAATCGGAAAATAAATCAATTTAGCTATGTATGTCCGTCCGTCCGTCCGTCCATCCGTCCGTCCGTCCGTCATCACGATAATTCAAAAAGTAAAGGAGCTGGGATTATGAAATTTTCACAAATTCGTTTTTATGAAAAAAACGGAATCGAGTTTTAAATTCAGCCATTTTGGTCCACGGGTTCGAGTACCTGCCATACAACTTCTAATTTTATATGAGCTCTATACCTATAAAAGCTGCGTGTCTGAAATTTTGCCAAAAGTAGTATAGTTTTATGGCCAAAGTTTCTGCAAAATTTGGTTGGTCTACTGCAAAAGGTTCGAGTAGCTGCCATACAACTCCTTCTTTTATAAGAGCATTACACTACACCTAATAAATCTGATATGTTTGAAATTTTGCCAAAAGTAATTAATGTTTATAATAATAATGATATAATGTTTATATAACGGTCATAGACACAGTCTACTCTACTACACTCTTCCTCGTTTTTTTATATTTTTTCGAGGGAAATGGGAAGTTTGAAAAGCCATATGTGGAAACAGTGCGGAAGTCCTATAAGTAGGGTGCCACTTCAACATACCAAAACCACAACCATTTTTTAAACCAAAATTTAGGATGGGACCTGTGATACGAATGTACAGTTTGGTTACGAGGATAGGGATTTAGAAGTTTTTGGGTTAAGGATATTTAGGATTGACGGATTATGTGGAATGGGAAAAATTGGATAGGATGTTAAGGAGAAAAATGTTAATTTTCTTCTTAAGTTTATCTTTATCGTACATATATATGTTATCAACTTTGGGGAATACATTAGATAGAATATCGTTCCATAAACGTGACGTGCGCATGATAAACATATTTCCATAAGTCAAGGTGCGCCATTTGGATAGTTCAAATGTGTAGCGATAAGCATATGTTGCTCACCTTGTTTCCCGTTGGAAAACTTTGAATGGATGCATTTATTGTTTTATATTTTTTAATCAGGTGTTAATCCCTACTAGATATCTATAAAAAATGTACAGTCTAAACAAAGATTACAGTTTATCGACAACAGCTGTTGCTTTTTTAATATTACTGAGATATTTTTGTGTGTGGTATGTAAAATCTTTTAAATTTTTGGCGTTTAAATGCATTTAAAATAATTAACTTAAATATTTACTACACAACATTTTTTACATCATACAACACTTAAATAATTTTTGATGACCACACAACACATACACCATAAAAAGAATAATAGAATCAAAAATATTTATAATGCAATATATATTTTTAATATATTAACATAATATATTTAAGCGCTTAAAATATGCTCTAAAAAATCTATTTTAAGCATTTAAAATATGCTCTATGAAAAGGATATCAAATACATAAAAAAAGATCCATTACTTAGAAATCTTCAAATAAAATAAGTATTAATAATGTTAGACTTGTAACACCATCTTCAAAAGTTGTTTAAATTTAATTTTAGTAAAAAAGCAGATAGTTTTTTACTTTTTATTTTTTTTTTTTATTATAATTTTATATTTTAAAATTAAATTTAATGAAATAAAATAAAATTAATTCATGAAACTAATATTAAAAAAAGATAAATTAGAGAGTAGAATAAGTTAAAATTAAATTAAATAAATAAACATAAATTAAGTAAACATTAATTAGATAAACATAAATTAAAATAAAAATTAATCCAACTAACGAAAATTTTACATCTAGTAAAATTAAAAACCAATTTTAACTGAAATTTTGGTTGCAATATATCACAATCATTTCACTTAAATTTTTAAATAAGAAATTCTTCCGGTTCGATCGTAGGACGCTTTTGTACATTTAAAATTTCCTTTCTACATTAACTGTATTAATTGGTGCGAATTTAAATGCAATAGTTTCGTTTGTCGTGTAATTTATCGTAGCATTTTGTATCGCTTTACCAGTCAAAGCTGCAGATATAGTTTTTAATCAAGTTGAAAGTTTCTGAATCAAGTTGAAATGAATAACAAAATAAATATGTATATGTACATGCATCATACGTGTACGCAGGGGGGGGGGTTACTGAGGGTTTAACCCCCCCCCCCCCATGATTCCAACAACAATATAAAAAACTATAATTAATAAATATATAAACTTAAAACAATTTAAGAAATATTCCGAATGCCGATATATATATAAAAATAAAATAGTAATAATGTACTTTCTATTACTAATAATAATAATTGCAGGACCCAGCAGTCGCGTTTTTAAATTTTCAAACGTGTATTTTTTTAAAAAAAATTCGGCGAAATTTTTTTAAAAAAAAATTCACACGAGTAGTGTTGCTTTGTTTAATTTACTTTGTTTTTTGTTTTCTCTTGAACTTGAAAGTCTAATTTTTGTTCTTACTGTTCATTTTAAAATTTGTTTTCTGTTGAGAAAGTCTAATTTCTGTTTAATGTTAATTTTAAAATTTGTTAATTCTAAATAATATTTTGTGAAGATGAATAACGAGAAAAGAAAATTAAAAAATTCTACTTTAACAAATTATTTTGTTAAAAAATCTAAAGCAAGTGGTTTAGAAAGAACAGCTGATCAGGTTGCTCCTCAGGTTGCTCCTGTTCCTGTTCCCACAGCTTCGGTAAGTGAATTTGAATGTGAGTCTCCATCAGGATCAGATTCAAATGTAATTATTAATGATATTAGTAATTTTATTGGAAAATACCAATACGACGATGGAAAAAGATTATTTTTGTTGAAAAACGTTTGGTATCCTGACGACAAATTTATATTCCCAGTTAGTGGAAAACGTAATTGCTAGCTATTACGTGAAAAAATAAAAATACATATACAAAATATGTTTTCTGAAACCCCCCCGCCCCATGGATTCATCCTGCGTACGCGCCTGACATGCATACATAGAGATTTCTTTAAATACCTAATACCTACTTGTTTATTTTAAAGAATGATATTTTAAATAAATAAATATCTAAATAGTAACATCAATCTTTATGTTTTTTTATGGAAAATATTTTAAATGCAAGAAAATTAAAAAAAATTATGATCTTTTGAACGAAAATTGTCAAAATAAACCAAAATATGCTCTTAAAAGTTAAAATATGCAAAATATACTCTAACAAGTGAAATATGCAAAAATATGCTGTAACAAATCTAGCTTAAAATTCATAATTTTTGTTGAAACGAATTACTATCATGTTCATTTATCGATAAGACATAAGGAAAAAAATATCCTAATGCATATTTTTATTTGCCCTAGTTATAAACATACATACTTAGGTATGTACTTTATACAATGGACAAACCATATGTAAACTCAAGTAAAAATGCATATATGAATTCTGATTTTTTGTTATTGGATATTTCCTAAACTAACGTCCTGGCTTTAATATATATATATATATATATATATATATATAATTTTATGTTAAATGAATTCAATATAATTTTATATTCTAATAGATAAAATAAACTTGCTCCAATTAAAAAGAAAATGCTTACAATAAAATATTTTGGCATAAACTTGATCTATTTATAAATTTTCACATTTTTTATTAAATGTATTTACCAAAATGTACTTCAATAAAGTGTATAGGTTTTGACATACAAAACAAAAAAAAAAAAATTAACAAATGTTTTATGTTAAAAACAAAAACAAAAAATAAAAATCACCCACTGCCAAACCAGCATTCTCATTTTTTTCATCAATCTTTCCTTTTGTTTTTCTTTCAATTTTCTCTTAGACCCCATTTACACATTAAAATTTTAGTGTTTGGAATTAAAATTTCTACTTAAAACACTATATTATTATCTAATTTTTTTATTATTTATTTTAGTCCCTAATAAAATAACATGTAAACTGTAATGTAAAATTGTATTGAAATTGGTTTGGCTTAAAGATTAAAGCAAATTAAATAAATAGGATATCATAATTTCTTTCAGAAATATTTTAGATTTTTTTCGTAATTTATTTAGATTTATTTATTGATTCTATTTTTCTTTAATTGATTTTGAATTGTTAAGCTGGACGGACGAACAGACACATAAAGTAAAAATGACTTCAGTCAGTTTTTCTTTTTTTTTTTTTTTATTAGTGCAAACTATTCAATTGCTAGGCTAATAAGACTGTGAGAGATAACAAGAAAAGGAATCTGATGGATATTCAAAACTAGAACTTTTTTTTTTTTTTGCATTGAATTCGAATCTGGGTCTGTCAAATTTTGTAAACATTGTTAATTTTGTCATGGGAAAGGCCGGGGTTCGAATCAAACTGAAAGTGGAAAAACTTTTTTGGCTTTTGACTCGACTCGACAGCTACCATTCACCATTTGGTTCAAAATGACTTAATAAATAACGAATAATTATATCCAATTAATAAATATTATACATTAATATAACAATATAAACAAATACACAGTATAAACAAAGAAATTTCATTGAATAATATAACTCACAGATATAAAATACCATTATAATTCAAATACAAAATATGACAATATAAACAAGAATTGAATTTTATCGATTGAAAATCTTAGTAGTTTTTACATATTGTTATAAGGCCTTGTACTATCTCATGTTTAAATTGTATGTGGAATTTATTAAGATCAATTTTAATAACACGAGTATAAATATGACCCTCTGTTCCCAACATGTATTTATGGTATAAGACAGGCTTATTAGATTAACCGTTGAACAGTTAGCGCTAATGAAAAAAAAAAAACAAGGTTATAAATACTGTAAGATATTTTGAACACATTTCAAAAAAAATAGATCGATAAATTTAGAGTTACCACCACCTCTTCAAGATATTTTGGTGTAAGTTTCATAAAACTCAATATTTTTAAATGATACTATATAAATTTATTTATATGGATCAATATTTGACTTAAATGAGGGGCAGTGAAAAGCATCGTAAGCCAATCATTAAAATTGTATCCACGTATATAGTGAGATTCTTTCAACGTCCTTTATAAAACAAACTTTAGGATGCAGGTGTCTTTAAAACAGAAAATGTATACAGTTTAGTCTTACCGATGGGAATTATAGGAAAGGAAAGTTGAAAAATTTGGATTGAGTATAAAAAAAAATAAAAAAAAAAAAATAAAATAAAATAATAGTAAAAGTAAAATATTAGTTGTATATTTGTATATTCATCATATTGCATGCACTTAAATTTTTTTAAGTTACGGATTATATATGTATAGGTAATAAGAAATGTTTGATAATAATAATTATATATATAAAAAATATTAAAACTAATAATTATAAATAGGTAATGTATATTAACACAATTATATATTTTTATAATTTATTTTTTTCAATATAATTTTCATTCAATTTCATTTCATCAAGTTTACTTTGATGTGTCTAAATGAAACCTTATAGAATTTTTTTTTTTAAATAAGATGTTTTTATTGTTTTTTTTTTTTTTTTTTTATATAAATAAATATATGTATATTTTTCATCCCCACCCTCAAATTTAATAATAATAAATGATAATTTAAGTAAGAACAAAAAAAAATATATAATAACTTATGAAAGAATACTTAATAATAAAATTTAATAATAATATTTATTATACTCTTAGTTATTTTTTATTATTATTATTATTATTGTTTTATTAAATAATATCGTACCGTAAACACTGTGGTCGTTTCGCAAACTAAAAAAATTTAAACAATAATTTTTATTTATGTAAAATCCTTGAGAATAACAGCAGAAAAAACCAAAAAAAAAAAAAAAAAGACAAAATAAAATAAACTTATGCCAAACTCTCTATATATTAAATTAATACAAAAGAAAATTTTTCAATTATATTAAGTATAAAAATCAAAAATAAATTGCTTTCTAATTTGCATTAAATTTGTGCATCAAAAATTTTTTTTAATTGTCTTACATTAAATGATAATAAATCAAGTATACCGTTAGAAAATTTTAAAAATATACATGCGTATATACAGGGCCTTGCAGAGCTGAGAGGAGGCCCAGGCCAATAAAAAATATGGGGCCTCTTGTTTGAGTAAAAAAAACAAATTTACATAGTTCTTTTATTATTTTTAATTTATTTAAAAAGTATGAAATTAATAATTAAATTACAAATTAACTTTTCGAGCTTTAGTTGTAGCAAAATCTTTTATAATAGTTGAAAAATCAATATTTTGTGCAATATCTGAATTTATATGTAAAATTGATAGCCCATTCAACCGTTCTTGGCTCATTGCAGATCTGTTAAAATTTTTAACCCTTTTCAACACACTGAAACTCCGTTCCGCTGAAGCAATGGAGGCAGGTAGAATTAAAAATATTCTTAAAGCTGTTGATATATTTGAAAACAATTCAATTAGGTTTTTTTCTAAAATGTTTAGCAGCAACTTAACTGGAGATGATTCTATATCAAAGTTTACTTCAAAAATATTTTTTAAAAATATCATTTCATTACATATTTCATTTGAAATTTCCTTTGGATATTTTAAGTGCATATTTTTTGCTCTCGATTTTATTTCCTCATCTGATGAAGTTTGAAAAGTCCAAAGGAATCCAAAAGTCTGGCTAAAATCACTAAAATTTATAGTACGGAACCAAAAGCTATACTCAGTAGGAAAATTAAAACTGTACTGAATAGGAAATATAGTTAAATTTTTAATAATTGAAAATTAAATATTCTTTTTTATGCAATTGGCCTACTACGTTAAATTTTTTTGAATTTTTCAGAGTTCAACATATTCTTTTTTATGCAATTGGCCTACTACGTAAAAAAGTTTTATACATACATATAACAATAACTTGAAATTTTTACTATAACTTTTGTATCGTTATATTTTATAAATCTTTGGTTAAAATAAAATAAAGTAATACTCAAAATAATATTTCAACTTAATTTTTCCGCACCTACTGTGACCAAATTAGGAAATAAATAGAGGCCCTTTCACAACTCGGGGCCTGAGCCAAATGGCCCTCATGGCCCACCCTCTGTTATGGCCTGCGTATATATATATGTTGTAGAGCAAATAGAGCTATGACATTATTTGATAAAAATATTTCTACATATTTTCTCAAAACGGACACATTGATTAATGACTTGGCTTTTTTTTTTTAACCCCTATGTGCTAACTGTGCACTAGCCTAAACAGCTTGATATATGTCGGTATGGGGGGAAATATTATATTCATATTATTAGAACTGATAAAATGAATTCCACATACAATATTGAAACATGAGATAGTACCTACTACGTCTTCTAACATATAAAATTTTCTTAGATTTTCAAAAGATACAGTTCTATATTATGTGAGTTATATTATTCAATTAAATAATTAGCACATTTTCAAAAAATTTTGTAAAAATGTGCCTATATAGCTTCACTCTGTCCGTCCGCCTGTCCGTCCGTCCGCCCGTATGTTTACAAAAACTTTTACACCGTTTGAAATAGAGTAAAGAAATTTTAACCATAAGGTAGTTTTGGCAAAAAAAAATAATTTCGTAGAAGAATTTTTTTCTGTAGCCCCACCTGTTACGAGGCTACAGCCCCCCCCCCCAAAGTTGGAAAAAGCCCCATATTTAAATTATTATAACAAGAGTTCGGTTAGATTAATATTTTCAATCTGAAAACAGAAAACAATAGCTGGTTTCATAAACTTTATAAATTTTTAAAAGACAAATGTTTAGAGTTGCCATACGGTACTAAAATTACCATTACACAAAACTCAATTTTTGCAAAATTTTTGATCACACATATCTTCTGAACGGTACAAGCTAGGGTCTTGAAATTTTGGGAGAAGTTAGATACTCAGAAATTAGTAGGAGTCGTTTAGCAAAATTTTTTTGGTCAAGCCCCCTGTTTAGGAGCTATAAGAGCTCGAAAATTGAAATTTTGCTATTTTTAAACACCTGTAACTTGAACACCTGTCCAAATTTTTTTTTAGTGATATACAAAATTCAAAGCTCTATAATTATATTTCAACATGTGTCAAAGGTTTTTCTTAATTTTGAAGAGTGACGAAGCTACAGCCCCTGCAAATTCCAAAAAAGCCCTATATTTAAATTGATGATAACAAGAGTTCTGTTTAGGTTTATTTTCAATCGACAAATAGTAAAAGAGAGCTGATTTTATAGGCTTTACGATACTAAAATTTAACATTACACAAAACTCAATTTTTGCAAAATTTTTGGTCCCATATATCTCCTAAACGGTTTAAGATAGATTTTTGAAATTTTGACGTTAGATCCTCAAAAATTAGTAGGAGTATAAGGGCTCGAAAATTGAAATTTTGCTATTTTTAAGCACCTGTAACTTGAATACCTGTCCAATTTTTTTTCATTAATATACAAAATTTAAAGGTCCAACATTATATTTTAACATATGTTAAAGGTTTTTCTTAAATTTAAAAGCGGTTCCTTAAATTGAAGAAAGTGCCTCTCAGTTTTACCTATTTTTGCTTAAATTGTATAATTCTAAGTAAAATTCCAAATTTTTATTCACAATTTAATTCCTAGAACCTAAAAAAATGGAGTGGGACGGGGGGGGAAGTAAGATGAAGTTAAATCCTTGAGAAACTTGGCAACTTTCTCCACTGCAGGGCTATAACAACTTTAAAATAAAAACTTTACTGTTAGCAGTAAATTTTATAAGTAAGCAGTAATTATTTTCACGTAAATATTTCCAAAGTTAAACTCAATATGTAATACAATATAATTTTGAAAATGTGCTTTTTTAAAAACCGTTGGTTTTTTTTCATCACTTGTTTTTTTATATTTTGTATTTGTTTATATTTTTATGTTAATGTATTTTTTTATTAAAGATAAATAATTATAAATTATTGATTAAGCCATTAATTTAAACCAAGTCATCAATTTAAGTCAAGTCGAAAACCAGATAAAAATCTTTCAGTTTCACTTAAAGTTGCGTACGTTCTTAAGTAGAACGAAAAATAAAATTTAATTAAAAACTCAAAATAAGGTAAGTTAAATATGCTTTAGAGCGTACAATTTTGGAATTTACTTAAATTTTCTTTAATTATGGCTACTCAGACCCTTTTCTTAAAATTTCCCTTCCCAATTCCCATCCACAAAACCATACTGTACATTTGGATCAATGGCTCTATTCTGAAGTCTGTTTTTAAAAAAGTGTGTTAACGCTAAAGTTAAAGTCGCACATCATTTAATGGAACTGCACATATTTTGGCTTTCGATGCTTTTCATGAACCTCGTAAAAAAATAACTTTTCTTGATCGCAAAGTTGTTAATTTTATTTTCTGAAATAGGATTTAACAAATAAAATAATATATACAATAAACTTGATCTTATAAACTTGACTAAAGGTCAAGTATATTGCATTTTTTTTGCGATATAGAAACACTCTTTAGGTATTATAGGTACATGGTACATGCACATTCAATCGGTGAATTTCAGTTTTGAGCAGAAGCTAAATATTAGTTTTCATCTTTCTGGTGAATTTGCTACGATTGAGAAGACTTTTTGTTGACTACCTTCTCTTATATTCTAATGTTTTTTAGGAGGTCGGGTTACGATTCGGTAAAATTATACGCCATTTACAATCTTTGTGTTAACTGTAAATTACATTTTCGTCATTTCTACTTGATTACTGCTTAGTCTTTTTAATGCTTTACTGGATCATTTTAGGCTAGTAAGGGGATTAAATTGTTTTTGTAACGGGCTGGGCTATGACTCTTTGTTTTCGGTTTTGGTGTTGAGTTTTAATAACATCCTTTTTCTGATATGAGGATATATTTAATATTAATATTTTTTTTTTTTTTTTTTTTTGTTCATTAAAGGGATTGTTAAATGGACGGTAGAATTGCAGTTGAATTTTATGATTCAACCTCTGCCCGATGGATACTCATCCAGAGAATATTCATTGTTCTTCATGAAAATTATTTATTTTTGCCCAAAGAGATAAAATTATCAGCAACAAAACATTAGATCCATTTATTAGTCATATCTCTTTTAAAAAAGATCTAAAACTTCATTTGTGTTTTTTTTTGATTTTGATGCAAACCCCCGCATTCTTTTAAGATATATATTTTATTAGGGCCACTTGCGGTAATACTATATTTTGTTGTTGGCGTCATGATAAAATTTACTTTTGGTCGCCCACCTCATTTAATTAAAATTATTTTTCATTTCATTTTGTTGTTTTATATACATATACACATTTTCTTTTTTTAATAAATGTTTTATGAGGACCATAAAAATTGTTTTAAGGTGTTAATTGTTTAAGATTTAAAATTTAATATTCTTCTGCAAGACTCCTCTATTTCATATTAAAACTAGATGGCAAAGTGGTTAGACTGTTGCCGTTTATTCGAGAGGCTCGATATAAAATTCCAGTGAAAATGAAAAAAATATACTTTAACTGATTTTCCGAATCTAACTCATATAATTCTGTATCTATAATAAAAAACAAATAAAATATATAAACGAATAGTTTAATTGAATAATATAACTCTCAGATACTGAAATACTTAACAATGCATAAATAAAATTTTTTTAATAAAAAGAATTGTATCTGATGAAAATCTAAGACTTTTATACATTGTTATAAGGCCTAGTACAATCCCCTCGTATTAATTGTATGTGGAATTCTTTAAGATTATGTATGTTGGTTGAATGAATTAGTACAACAGTTCAAAAGTTAGCACTTAAAAAAAATTTTAATATTAAAAAATTATGAATAATTTAACGATTATTTTTTTCAAATAACTAAAACTTTTTAGTTTTTACAATTTAAATTACAAATCAATCAAGAACAAACATAAAACGATAAAATCTTGATAAATATTCTTGTTTTATTTTCTCTAAATATATGTACACATATATTTATACATAAAGATATATAAATACATACAAAACGAGAAAGAGTGTAGTAGAGTAGACTGTGTCAACTCTGGGATACCCGTATGACCGTTATATAACCGTTATATCATTATTATTATAAACATTAATTACTTTTGGTAAAATTTCAAACATACCAGCTTTATTAGGTGAAATAAAATGCTCATATAAAAGAAGGAGTTGTATGGCAGCTAGTCGAACCCTCTGCAGTAGACCAACCAAATTTTGCAGTAACTTTGGCCATTACACTAAACTATTTTTGGCAAATTTCAGACACCCAGCTTTAATAGGTATAGAGTAATGCTAATATAAAAGAAGGAGTTGTATGGCAGCTGCTCGAACCCTTTGCAGTAGACAAACCAAAATTTGCAGTAACTTTGGCCATTGTACTAAACTATTTTTGGCAAAATTTCAGACACCCAGCTTTAATAGGTATAGAGTAATGCTCATATAAAAGAAGGAGTTGTATGGCAGCTACTCGAACTCACTGCAACAGACCAACCAAATTTTGCAAAAACTTTGGCCATAAAACTAAACTACTTTTGCCAAAATTTCAGACACATAGCTGTTATAGGTACAGAGAAATACTCATATAAAAAAAGAAGTTGTATGGCAGCCACCCGAACCCATGGACCAAAATGGCTGGATTTAAATAGCGATGACGGCTATTGCAAAAAAACGAATTTGCGAAAATTTCAAGATCCTAGCTCCTTTAGTTTTTGAGTTATCGTGCGGACGGACGGACGGACAGACGGACGGACGGACGGACGGACATACATAGCTAAATCGATTTTTTTTCGATTCTGATCCGATCCATACAATTGAGTCTATATCTACCTCCCCTCCTTCTCTGCGTCACAAACGTAATGGCAAATTTATTATACCCTTTGACTATATAGTCATACGGGTATAAAAATAAAACTATATACCTAAAAAATACACCTATATTTTGTTTAGTTTTATTTTTTTTTGTATATATACATATTTCCAAAAATAAAATTTTCTAAATTTAAAACTATACAAAATATTTTGCAATATAATTAATTTTAAATTCATTTAAATTCAGTTTGTTTTTTGTTTTTTTTTTTTTATTATTTTTGTTTAAGGAAGAAGAATATATTATAAATTTGATAAGCATTATACATACTTATATTCATTATATGATACTAAAATTTGTTAAATTTTATGCATACATCAATGGCTCTATATACTAAAGGTTTCAGTGCTCAGAGAGCAACTATAAAATTAGTTCTTATTTATACACATTTAGCCTTATGGGAGGTTCTTGAATCGTCGGTTCTTATTTTTGTGCAGTTTATATTTAAATACGAATTATATTTTAAGGAAAATATAATATTATCTACTTTTTCTGAAATTTAATTAAATAATATTAACAGTTTTATTCACAATTTTTAATTGATTATTTACATAGTCCCCACCCACATCCACCCACATCAAATAAATTATTGCACATCTAAATATAATAAAAGACAAACTGCTGCTGCTGATTAGCGTGCCCTATGTTATGTTAAATGTTGTTTACACATGTAACATACTTCTAACTACAAATACTTACATACATATTGGAGAAAGAAAAAATGAAACTGATTAAATGTAAATTATGAACAGAGAGAAAAAAAAAAATCGAAACGTATAAGAAATCTGTTTGAAGGTAGATACAGAACATTATAATAAAAAACGTATAAAGCTATTTTTATACCCCACACCTATAGAATAGGTAAAGGGGTATATTAACTTTGGTATGGTGTTTGTAACCACCCAAAAGGAAGCGAGCTAGATATGGAAAAGTATATATATTTGTGATCAGAGTGACCTCCTGAGTCGATATAGCCATGTCAGTGCGTATTTACGATAACTAAAAAAAAAAAAAAAATGGAGCTATCTTGATGAAATTTTAACTGTAGGTTACTAGGACTGAAAGTACGGCGGGGATTGCAAATGGGCGAAATCGGCCGATGTGTTCGGATTCTGGATCTTTTAATCGGTCCAAGGGCTAACGAACATATACAAAAAATCATGATAATTCAACAACTAATGACGCTATCTTCATCAAATTTGTGTTGTAGGTTACTAGTAATGAGACTATGGCGGGTATGGCGTAAGATCGAGATTTGACCAATGGATTCGGAACCAAGAACTTTTTGATCGAATTTAGGCCAAACGAGCAAAAATTCCGAAACCAATGAAGATAGAACCACCAAATTTGGAGGTTAGTGCCCTTGAAATTTGGGAACCAATTGGAGTAGTGGGTTGAGGATCAGCCAAACAGTTCCGAAGACCTTAAAGCATATTTTCGAAATTAATAAAAATAGCAACTTAAAATTAAGATAGAACGTTCCAAATTGTGTACAAGGGTTAACTAGTATTGAAAGTATGACGGGGACTGCATATGGGTAAAATAGTACCATGGTTTCGGATTCTGGAACTTTTGAAAAGTTCAAGGGCTAACAAATATATATCTTAAAAACACCATAACTCAAAAAATAATGCCGCTATTTTGATGAAATTTAAACTCTAGGTTACTATAGTAATGAAAGTACCATGGGAATTGGTTCTGGTCGAGTTCGGGCAATTTGTTCGGATTTTAGAAGCTTTTGATCGATCGGAGGCCAAACGAATATAATTTCGAAGCCAAAGAATATATTTTTTATTTCCTATGTGTCCCCGAAACTTAGACTTAATTGATTGTAGTGGTGGTTCAAGTGGCTCTTAAGAAATCCCAAAACTAAAAAGCTTATTTTCGAAATCCAGGGTTCTTTCCTATTTCGTGTTTATTTAACACTTTTATATTTTTAAAAGGCTAAGAATTTTATCATAAAACATATTTTGTATAATATTTTATAAATTAAAAACAAAATATTTTTTTAATAAACGATTAAATTCCTTTTTTTTAATTTTTATTATATCATATATTTTATTGAGTAATTTTATTTTAGAAAAAACTTTTATTGCATAATTTGCGTTTATAAGCTTTTCCAATAGGTACATAAACTAACAATTTAAAATAAGTGCAATTTTGAAAAATTTTAATTATTAAATATATTATGCTTTGCTTAGCTTTTTATCACAAATTTTAATAATTCAATTTTTTTTCACTTTTGAAAATGAATTGAAATTAATATATTTTCTTTTAATTCAAGTTTTTTTGTTTTTGTTAATATTTTTAAATAGATAAATGAGTAAGAATTTGTAATATTTTTGAATAGATAAAGTAATTAGAAAATGTTTTTTGTATTATAAAGTTAATTTGGTTAGCTATGTCTTACGATCAAACTAATAACAGCTTTTATTGTTTTAAAATGACTTATGAACTTCCCATTAAATTTAAACCAAATAGGTGTAGGGTATTTCTAAGTCGGTTGCACCGACTGACTGTTTCTTTACTTGTTTACATTTTCAGTATGTATACTTTTAACAAACCATTATAATGTTAACTTAATGTTATTTAGGTAACGAATTTCCTTTTATTAATTCTGTAGTGCAATATTAGGAGAAAAAAAATATATATAAAAAGAGAAATTAAAGTTATACCTGTCGTCCGACAGGTTTTTTTTACTAATTATATTATATAAGAGTGAAATTTCTTTTTTGTTTCGATCATAGTTTACACTTTTTGATCTAATAATTTTAGATAATAAATAGATATGTGCCAAAATACAAACTTAAAGATAACGATAACTAAACTAAACGAATAGATAACGATAGATAGACTTCGGGTAAATTTTGGAAAAAAATTGCATATATATACTAAAATCAAAATAATAAAAAAAAATTAAAAAAAAAAAAATTTAGATATATAACTAGCAGGGCTGTCACTTTATGAAAAAAGACTAATTGCACTTTTTTTAACTGAAATCTTAAAAATTATTCAAAGTTTACTAATGAACTGTGTATACTGAAATCATCAGTATTGTAATGATGTGAAAATTAATGAATTAATCAATGGGTGCAAGTAGATTGTATATACTATTTAATAAATTAATAAACTAATCAATGAGTAAAAAGATATTGTATATATATCATATATTATATTGTATACGCTCATTAATGAGTATAAAGCTCATCAGTATTGTAATGATGAGAAAATTAATGAAAATGAAAACAGATTGTATGTATACTACATTCATTAATAGGTACATTTTTTTTCAAACCAAAACGATTAACTTAAGTTAAATAAATTACATATTAGGTTTGATTATTTGTTTTTAGAACAGGACAGTAATTAATTAAACACTTTAGAACTACCCAGGAATACCTAGAACATTGTAGAACACAAAAACTAATGCTTTTTCATTTGTTAATATTGACAGATAATTATTTGCCTGTTTTTTTTTTAAATTTCCGTATTATTATTTGTTTTTAGTTAAAATTTTTTATTTTATAAAATTATTCACTTTTTTGCTTTATTTAAAATTCTTTATCGCAATTTCACAAAAAAAAAAAAAAAAACCATCAATTTATAAACATTTGAAAACCAACCAACAACAAAAAAAAGTTGTCCAAAACTCTTCTGAAAAAAATACAACAAAAGAGTAAAACTTGGAAGTGTTTAGAACAACTACGCTGTTCTAAAACTAATGAACGCCAAATTCCGTACTTTACTGTTCTATGTTGTTCTAGGTAGTCCTAGAACAACCTAGATTAGGGAGTTCCTAATAAACACACCAATTAAAAACAAATGCTGATTTTCAGAATTCAAAATTATGATTTTTTTTTATTTAGCACTTACTATGTTGCGTAGAACTTTATTCTGAAAGGTTTGTATTTTTTTAATATGCGTTTGTTTGACACAACCCCAAAGTTGAATGCCATATAACCATATAGGTTTAATTACTTGGTTGTAAATTAACACTTTATTATATATTTTGTTAATTTAGACTTACACCCTCTGGGAGACAGTAATTTTCTCTATATTTCTTTTCAAGTTCTAGTTTTTTTCTTTTTAACATGTTCATACCACCTTAGCTTGACATCCAATATCATTCCTAGGTATTTTGCTGAATTTTCAATTGTTACACATACACCATTTAAATTTATTTTAGCTGGGTTTCTTATATTTTTATTACTAATATTAACATGAACCGATTTACTTTCATTTAATTTTATTTTCCATTTTTTAGTACAAAAACATATTTTTTCACTTGCTTTCTGTAATTTTCCTGTAGCTTTGTCAATATTCAATCCTACTGCCAATATAGCAGTATCGTCAGCAAATGTTGCTTCAGTTACATTTTCTACTTCTGGTAAATCACTTTTATAAAGCAAGTATAAAATAGGACCTAGAATACTGCCTTGAGGCACACCTGCTTTTATTTCTCTGAATGTAAAGTACTCTTCATCTTGTTTAATTCTGAATAATCTATCAGACAAGTACGATTCGAGTATATATCTACATATTGTAAAGGTATCAATCTCCTTAATTTAAATATTAATCCTTCATGCCAAACTTTGTCAAACGCTTATGCTACGTTTAGAAATATTGTAGAGCATATTTGTTTTTCTTCAAACGCTTATTCTATAATATTATGAACTTGGTCAATTGTTACATGCTTGGATTTAAATTCAAATTGATGGTTTGGAATTAAAGTTTTATTTTTCTTTTTGGCTTTAGCCTTTTCAACAACAATTTTTCATAAAATTTTGACATAATTGGTAGCAGAGATATTGGCCTACAATATTTTGCCTCATTTAATGGCTTTCCTGGCTTTGTTATCATAATAACCCATGCTATTTTGCAAGCGATTGGAACATACTTCACTGCTGCATTTATGATTTTTCTTAAAAATTTTAGAGCTTTTTATGGAAGAAGCTCTTTTATAATCTGAGCTGTAAAAAGATCAAAATCTGGGGCTTTGCTTAACTTCAAAGTTTTTATTTCTTCACTAATTTCGTCTTGTGTAAATGGATTAATATTGTTCTCTTCTATTGTAATATCCTCCACTAAACAAAGATCTGAATTTATATCGTTTGGTTTGAATATGTTTTCTAAATGATCTGCAAATAATTCGGCTTTATCTTTATTTTCCTTTGCAAAGTGCCGTCTCGTTTCATGAGAGGCGGGGCGTGTTTTATCGGCTTTTTTATACTCACCGAAGTAATTTCATTCTTTTGTTGCAGATTAGCTTTTAATATAATTTTCACGTGAAACTGATTGTAAAATCTGAATTTTTCTTTTAAGAAATTGTGATAATCTGTTTAAAATCGTTTTATCATAAGGGTAACGTGATTGTTGCCATCTACGTCTAGTCCTTCTTTTTCGTTTTATTAAATCAGTTATATCTCTAGTTCTGCTGACCTATACTCAATTACTTGTTATTCCAAACAGCTTATTGAATTATATTAATAAAGCCTTCTAGTTCCAAATTTAATTGTTTTTTTGATTGTAAATTTATGTTTAAATTAATATTATTTGTAATTTCATACTTAAAGCTTAACCAGTCTGTGGTTAAGAGAAAATATATGACAAAATGTTTTTCATTTTTTTTTTTTATTGCTTAATTAAAAAAATGTTGTTTAAGGCAGAAAAAAATAAGGAAAATTTTATAAGAACCAATATTTAAAAATGGAAACCAATCCAAATTTAATCCGTTTCGTTGGATTGCACAGAAAAATAAGTTTAATCAAAGAAGATATTATAGTTTTTTTTTAAAGAATGCAAGATTAAAAAGGTTTTTTCTAAATTTATTAAATTAAGATATGCAGTAAATAATTCAAGAACAGAACATGTAGGAGTTAAAAAAAAATTCTCTAATATACTGCCCCAAAGAAAAAGACACACACTGCTATAAAAAAATTATCATATTTATTTTTGACTTTTTTTCACTCTCTAGTCTTCAATTCAAATTTATTTATTTTATTTTTGCAAAGACAAATATAAATATATATATGTATGTAATTTCTGTATAACTTAATTCTATAATTTGATAAATAAATTGGATATTATAATTTTACAGAATTAATATTTTTTGCTTCAAAAACAGAGTCATCTATCGAATTAAGTTTTTAGTACAAAAACTGTATGGGTGTTTCGAAATTTTTAACATTATCCAAGACACAAAACAGTTTTCTACATAATAATTGTGGGTTTTCGAAGGTTTTGACATTTTGAATGAAAAAATAATTTAAATTTACTTCCGAATAAATATCGTTTCTGGGCGCCTAGTAATATAAGTGAATATTTACAAAACAGATCAAAATATAACAAACAAACAAAAATAAAACAATTTTGAAATAGTTTTAATTTTTAAAAATATTAAAAAATTTTAGTTGAATATAAAAAATATATCTTTAAATTGTAAGATGGTTTACCTATTTTACTTTTTTATTAATAAACAAATTTAAAAACATATATAAATATAAGTACCTCCATATTAAACATGTGATGAAAAAAATCAAGGGTTTTTAATAAAAAACGAGGAAGAGTGTAGGAGAGTAGACTGGGTCAACTCTGGGATACCCGTATGACCGTTATATAACCGTTATATCATTATTATTATAAACATTAATTACTTTTGGCAAAATTTCAAACATATCAGACTTATAAAAGAAGGAGTTGTATGGCAGCTACTCGAACTCTTGGCAGTAGAGCAACCAAATTTTGCAGTAATTTTGGCCATTACACTAAACTATTTTTGGCAAAATTTCAGACACCCAACTTCAATAGGTATAGAGTAATGCTCATATAAAATAAGAAGTTGTATGGCAGCTACTCGAACCCTTTGCAGTAGACCAACCAAATTTTGCAGAAACTTTGGCCATAAAACTAAACTACTTTTGCCAAAATTTCAGACACGTAGCTGTAATAGGTACAGAGAAATACTCATATAAAAAAGGAAGTTGTATGGCAGCTACCCGAACCCATGGACCAAAACGGCTGGATTTAAATAGCGATGACGGCTATTGCAAAAAAACGAATTTGCGAAAATTTCAAGATCCTAGTTCCTTTAGTTTTTGAGTTATCGTGCGGACGGACGGACAGACGGACAGACGGACAGACGGACAGACGGACGGACAGACGGACAGACGGACAGACGGACGGACAGACGGACGGACATACATAGCTAAATCGATTTTATTTTCGATTCTGATCCGATCCATACACTTGAGTCTATATCTACCCCCCCTCCTTCTCTGCGTCACAAACGTAATGGCAAATTTATTATACCCTTTGACTATATAGTCATACGGGTATAAAAATTAATAATTATTATTATTATTATTAATATATTTGTCTAGAATGAGGTGTAACAAACGCATTCAATTAAATGTGTTTTGTTGGATGTGTTCAATTATAGAAAAATAAAATATTAATGTTTTGTTAGATGTGTTTTATTTTAGAAAAAAAGATATCATAAATTATCATAAGCAGGCCAAAAAATATTTTATTTATTTTTAAGAAAAACAAAAACAAAAAAAATTTTTTGATGAAATAAAATTTATTTATTAGTTTATGAATTTATTCATTTCAGTTTTAAAAATCACAGATGATTTTCTGGAAATTTTAAATAAATAGTAAAACATTTTGTAAATGAAAATTAAGAAGACAATGCTTCACAATAATATTTGTGTAGTAAGTCTTAACTATTTTTAATAAAAATCGGAAATAAGGGCGAAGGCCCAATGTACGCTTTGATGCATTGCTTGCTTTACTTAAACAAGTAAACCAAGCAATGTATCAAAGTAATTTCAAAGTTTCCCTCATCTCACGCACATCACGCTCTCAAGTCTCCCTCATCTCCTCACTGCATCTTTCCCTCATAATCTTTTAATTCTTTTTCTTTTTAAAAAAACTTTAAAATGCAAAAAAATTGTGTAAAGATTGGGAAAGGAGCTTCGGGTATAGAATACCTGAGTTCAAAAAAAGAAGAAAAAAAAATTATTTTTTTTTTAAATTTAATTAGGTATATTAAAAAAATTCCAAATAAAATTTATAATTTGGATTTGATAATTCAAAACTCAATTCAAAAATCAACATTTACTTAATACAATTTTACGTACATATAAAATAGATGCATTATTTAGCATGTTGAGTAGGTACAGTACATTATAGAATGTTAGCAACAAACAAGTATTTCGGTTTGAATCTAAACAAAGGAAACAATTTAGAATGTATAGCAACATTTTTAAAAATATATATACAAAACATTAATAAATGGAGAAATAGATAGATCATTATTGAAACAAAATAAACCTATAAAAAAATTTAAAATCTTTTATTAACAACATTTTATAAAATACGAAGCATATAAAAGGTAGACTAACTAACTTATTCATCTTCAAGATCTTAAGATACAACAAGAAATTATATGAGTCATTAATTTATTTTTTGTGTATCTATTACTAGAATCGAAGAATAATATGCGTTACACATAATGTAATGGTTGCAATTTTATTTAACATTTACTTTTAACATAATGCACATAATGAAATTAGAAATAGTTCTTAATTAGAAGAAGTTCTTCTTTCAATTGACCTTCCGTCATTTTGTGGAAGCCCTCCCCCACTTCATTAAAAAAATAGGAAACTACTTCTTTTTTTATTGATAATTAGGAACGTGGCATTTAATAATAAAAACAAAAAGAAAAAATCAAAAAATTCCAATTAAAAACTAAAAATTGAATTTAAAAATTTTATTTTATACCAGGCAAACATAGTCGAATAGCAAGGATTTATTCCTCAGAAATTATATAATTAAATTGTTTAAATTTGTCTTGGCTTAATTTAGTTCATAAAATTTTGGTAGATGTCACTTATAATTTAAAATTAAATTAAGTATACACTTTTAATAAAAGAATTAGCCAAAAATTATAGGGCTTAGACCTTTTTAAACAATAAAAGGAGGTATTAATTAGCAGTTTTACATGACTGTACTACAATACATTAAAAGAACAAAATACATATAATATATACATATAATACATGTATACATATAATATCCATACATATATATAATATATACATAATATATACATAATATATACATATATTATATACATATAATATATATAAAATACATATAATACAAGCAAATTCTTATTTTCCATTTACTTATATGTATTTGTTTTTATTAAACTCTTTTAAATTACAGACCCCACCCCAACACTAAGCCCCAACAACACTAAAGAAAAGAGAAAAAATATCTAATAAATTTGCGTTCCTGGTTGCCTGGTATAAAAACCCATTTTATTTAACACTAAAATTTCGAGAAAAATTGACAAAAAATCAATTTTTTAATGAAATTTGGCATTTAAATTTCTGATTTTAAATTTATTGAATTTGCGTTCCTGGTTGCCTGGTATAAAAACCCATTTTTAACACCAAAAATTCGAGAAAAATTGACAAAAAAATCAATTTTTTAATGAAATTTGGCATTTGAATTTCTGATTTTAAATTTTTTGAATTTGCTTTCTGAAAATTTGCATTCGGTTGCCTGGTATAAAAACCCATTTTTAACACCAAAAATTCGAGAAAAATTGACAAAAAAATCAATTTTTTAATGAAATTTGGCATTTAAATTTCTGATTTAAAATTTATTGAATTTGCTTTCTGAAAATTTGCATTCGGTTGCCTGGTATAAAAACCCACTTTTAACACTAAAAATTCGAGAAAAATTGACAAAAAAAATCAATTTTTTAATGAAATTTGGCATTTGAATTTCTGATTTAAAATTTTTTGAATTTGCTTTCTGAAAATTTGCTTTCCTGGTTACCTGGTATAAAAACCCATTTTTAACACCAAAAATTCGAGAAAAATTGACAAAAAATCAATTTTTTAATGAAATTTGGCATTTAAATTTCTGATTTTAAATTTATTGAATTTGCTTTCTGAAAATTTGCATTCGGTTGCCTGGTATAAAAACCCATTTTTAACACCAAAAATTCGATAAAAATTGACAAAAAAATCAATTTTTTAATGAAATTTGGCATTTGAATTTCTGATTTTAAATTTTTTGAATTTGCTTTCTGAAAATTTGCTTTCCTGGTTACCTGGTATAAAAACCCATTTTTAACACCAAAAATTCGAGAAAAATTGACAAAAAATCAATTTTTTAATGAAATTTGGCATTTAAATTTCTGATTTTAAATTTATTGAATTTGCTTTCTGAAAATTTGCATTCGGTTGCCTGGTATAAAAACCCATTTTTAACACCAAAAATTCGATAAAAATTGACAAAAAAATCAATTTTTTAATGAAATTTGGCATTTGAATTTCTGATTTTAAATTTTTTGAATTTGCTTTCTGAAAATTTGCTTTCCTGGTTACCTGGTATAAAAACCCATTTTTAACACCAAAAATTCGATAAAAATTGACAAAAAAATCAATTTTTTAATGAAATTTGGCATTTGAATTTCTGATTTTAAATTTTTTGAATTTGCTTTCTGAAAATTTGCTTTCCTGGTTACCTGGTATAAAAACCCATTTTTAACACCAAAAATTCGATAAAAATTGACAAAAAAAATCAATTTTTTAATGAAATTTGGCATTTGAATTTCTGATTTTAAATTTTTTGAATTTGCTTTCTGAAAATTTGCTTTCCTGGTTACCTGGTATAAAAACCCATTTTTAACACCAAAAATTCGATAAAAATTGACAAAAAAATCAATTTTTTAATGAAATTTGGCATTTGAATTTCTGATTTTAAATTTATTGAATTTGCTTTCTGAAAATTTGCATTCGGTTGCCTGGTATAAAAACCCATTTTTAACACCAAAAATTCGAGAAAAATTGACAAAAAAAATCAATTTTTTAATGAAATTTGGCATTTGAATTTCTGATTTAAAATTTTTTGAATTTGCTTTCTGAAAATTTGCTTTCCTGGTTACCTGGTATAAAAACCCATTTTTAACACCAAAAATTCGATAAAAATTGACAAAAAAATCAATTTTTTAATGAAATTTGG
>OY720446.1:3303474-3369778 GCA_963082915.1 Dolichopus griseipennis | reverse complement strand
TGTAAAACAAAAAGGCAAAAGAATTAAAATATTTGTAAGAGAGAGAGAGATAGAGAGAAACATTATATTTTATAATATTATAAATTATTATTGTGTTTAGGGCGTTAAATGATTATGAGACCACAAATTCTTTTATAGACACCTTTATATGTGTATACACTTCACAAATATGTATAGATATATATATTAATTTTTTTTTATGCATATTTAAATCGAATTCACAAAAAAAAAAAAAAAAAAAAAAAAAAAAAAAAAAAAAAAAACACATTAAAAAGTTAAGTCATATTTTATTGTTGAGCATGAGAACTTCCTTTTTTTGACACCTAGAGTAAAACTATATCAAACCCGAACTTCCGTTTTCAAAAGTATTCAATTATAATATTATTATATAAAATGAAACAGAAAAATTAAAAGAAAAAAAAAAAACAATATTTATGATCAATATAACTATAATTTTTTTTTTTTTATTAAATACAAAAAATTTAAACTATATATATACAAACATTTACATAATATATAAACATTTACATATACAAACATTTACATAAAATTAAGTTAAATAATTATAATGCATCATATATTCAATAATATATATATATATATATATATATATATATATATATATAGAAAATATAAAGATGCGCTTTTTTAAGCGCTAACTGTTCAACTGTTAGGCTAATTTAGCCTGTCTATATCATAGGTACATGTTGGAACAGGGGGTCATATTATATTCGTGTTATTAGAATTGGTCTCATTGAATTCCACAATACAATATTTAAACATGAGATAGTACTATGCCTTATAACATATAGAAATGTCTTATAGATTTTCAATATTTACAATATTCTATTTTTTTGTTTATATTGTAATATTTTTATATTTTACTTATATGGTATTCTATATCTGCGAGTTATATTATTTAATTAAATTATTTGTTTATATTTTGCATTTGTTTATATTTTTATATTAAAGTATTTTTTTATTAAAGATTTTTCAATTATTAATTATTGATTATGCCATTAATTTGAACCCAATGGCGAATGGTAGCTGAGTCGAATCGAAAACCAGAAAAGTTTTTTTCACTTTCACTAGAAATCGAACCGGGGCCCTTCCGCATGAAAGGTCGGCACTCAACCACTGTGCCACCCACCTGTTAAGAAATCAAATATAGTGCGTGTACAATTTTGAAATGATAATAGGGAGCTTAAGTGTAGATTCCTTAAGGTCCTTTCAGCTGGCACCAGATTTTTTCATAAGCTTAATTGAGCATTCTGAACTCCTCAGGGGTTGGATATACCGAACCGAAAAGGTCACGTAAGTGCAGTGGAATTTAAAATACCGCGATCTAAGTGTTACAATAAGGCTTTTACGCAGAATCGTGACTATTACTACCACTACCTTATCTCCTTACCTAGATATTTTAAGCCTAAAATTCTGATGTTAAATATTTTAAGAGACAAACACTCGTGTCCGAGAAATATAAAACAGATGTTTAAAAAAGGGCAAATGACATTATATAAACCGAAAGAAAGATACTAATGCTTTACTTAAATTTCATTATCTCGTACACTCGTTAGAATTTTTCAGGACAACATGGGATGAAATATGGTCCCATAATCAAGATATACACATTCAAAATGAATTGCAACATATATAGGCTAGAATAGAGATTCATGGGTATACTTAGTATGTTTTAAATTTAGTTAATAATCGAAGACTGTACTGTGTTAGTTGAATGAGTGTTAAATAATAATGCCTAATTCTTTTACAAAAAAATACTTATTTATTTATTTATTTATACAATGTGATAAGTGATTGAATTTTGCTTTTCCTTTTCCGGTGTGACAGTTATATTTATTTTATATTATGATATAAACTATTACAATATCAATTATAAATTATATTTTTTTTATTAAATATGATCTGACCAGGATTTGAACCTGAGACTTTTCAATTAAAAGGCCGAATAAATCAAATCAGATCACATTAATTGAACTTCACCAAAATTTGAAGTTTTACCTAGAATTTTATTATCTAAACAAAAATGGTTAGAGACAATTTCTTCAATTTAAAGAAACCCTTTCAAATTTATATATTTGTAAAAAAAATTTCAACAGGTATTCAAGTTACAGGTGTTTAAAAATAGAAAAAAATTTCAATCTTCGAGCCCTTATATCTTCTAAACAGGGGACGTGACAAAAAAATTTTGTTAATCGACACCTACTAATTTCTAAAGGGGTATCTTCTCCCGAATTTCAAGACCCTAGCTTGAACTGTTTAGAAGATATGTGGGGCCAAAATTTTTGTAAAAATTTAGTTTTGCATAATGGTAAATTATAGTACCGGATGGCAACCCTATAACTTTTAATCTTGTATTTTAGATTGAAAATACACCTTACAAAACTCTTGTTATACTATTTTAAATATAGGGCGTTTTTAGAATTTTCGGGAGCTGTAGCTTTGTCGACCTTTGAGACATGTTGAAATATAATTAAAAAGCTTTCAATTTTGTATATCACTAAAAACAAATTTTAACAGTTATTCAAGTGGTGTTTAATAATAGCAAAATTTCAATTTTCGAGCCCTTATTGCTTCTAAACAGGTGGCTTGACAAAAAAATTTTGCTAACTGACTCCTACTAATTTCTGAGGATCTAACTTTTTCTCAAAATTTCAAAACACCTAGCTTGAACCGTTTTGCAAAAATTTATTCTAAAGTTTATAAATCCAGCTGTTTTCAGGTTGGAAATACACCTGACACTAATAATTTAAAAATATGGCTTTTTTCAATTATGGGGGGGCTGTAGCTCCGTAACGGTGGAGGCTACGGAAAAAAGTTCTTCTATGAAATTATTTTTTTTTGAAATACCTACGCGTGGTTAAAATTTCTTTTCTCTATCAAACAATGTAAAAGTTTTTGTAAACATACGGACAGACGGACGGACGGACAGACAGAGTGAAACTATATAGGCACATTTTCAAAAAAATTTTTGAAACAGGAAACCATTAACATATGACACAATAATACTCCGATATATCCGATTTTCTGAAATAATTATTGAATTATAAGGTATTTTTGAATCTGCGAATTATATTATTCAATTAAATTGATTTTATTTATGTTATTAATTAAGTTTATTAATATTGTATAGTTGAATAAAATGTCGGCACTCTAACCACTGTGCCACCCAGTCACTGAGCCAGTCACTAATTATAATTAAAACAAAAACTAAATACAAAAGTTATTCAAAAGTTAATTTATTGTTTTAATTAATATTAAAGTTTTTTTTTTTTAATATATTTTAATTTGTCATCGAGGCTTTAATTTGCATTCGCTTCAATTTTCCCGCTGACAAAGATTTGTAATTAAAATTTGTTTTTTATTTTAATTAATTATTATAAAGTTAATTAATTTTGTATTATAAATGTATTTTACACTTAATATAACTATTATTGAATTTATTTATAAATCAAATGTTATAAAATTATAAATATTCTATACTAAAAAGGTTAAAGAAAAACTACATCAAAAGATGGTAAAATTCAAATTAAATTCAAAATATTGTGCCAAAACTCTAACCCTTCTAACTTATATTTATACTCTCTTAGTAGCTTAATCTAATTAAAAATTTTTCTAACTAGAATTCTGAAAAATATATAGGACCTCAATCTTAAATCTTAAATTCCAAATTAAATTAATAACTCTAACTAGATTAATAACTCATGTGTTTTCCAGTACTTACGATTAAATATAAATTTTAGAAAGAAATCTTAGAAAGAAGAATTTAAGAAAACTTATATGAGAAGTTTATATTTTACCAATTTTATTAAAATTTACATGTATTTTACAAAAAAAAAAAAAGCATTTTGAAAAATTGTAAGCCGTTTTAGAATTGTGAATTAAGAGAAATAGACCCCCAGTTAATTTAGTTTTTTAAATTTTTTTTTCCTAGATATTGTATAGATATTGTACAAGATATTGTAGTAAAAATTGCCGAATAATGTCATTATTGTTTTATTTATATACTTAAAAAAAAAAAGTTGAATTGATAAAAAATATATAATTTTTTTTGTTTTAATTTTTATAAATTTTTTAATATAAGTTTTCAAAAAAAAACAAACAACTTACCTTTTAGAAATTAAATAATTTTTTTTTTTTTTTTATTTCGAAGTTGATTATAGTTTCAAATTTGTTATATTTTTTAATGAATTTGTGTATAGAACTCCTTGATTGTTAAGTTAACTGATTTCTTTTATTGCTAAAATTAAATTATATATATATATATATATAATTATAAAACTTTTAATTGATTGTTAACCTAGGTATTTTTTTTTACAGAGTTATATTGAAAAATATAAAAATACGCATTATTTTACTTTCTACCCTGTACTCAACAATGCGACAATCTGTTACAATACTATATTATTTCTATTCATACTACTTTTAAAGGTCTTAATTCTAAAAGACTATAAAAGTTGTTAGATATGTTATATTCTAGTCTTAGAGATATTTAAAATTATACACATAAATGATCAATGTGCCGCCTCTTCTTTTCTTTTATTCTAAATGATAATTTTTAACATTTTAACGCGTCAATTGTGATTCTTACAAAAATAAATAAATTTCATATTAGTACAACTATATAATCTCTGAAAATTTTCTGATCAAAAAGTGATGTTCACTGATCAGTTGTTCATCTATTCAAAAAAAAAAAAAAAAAAACAAAAAGGTTTTTCTTGTTTATTCTCTGATTAAGAGTCAAGATTGTGTTAAAAAATGTCAAATATGCATATAAAACGTCAGAATATGATATTTTGTATATGTATGTATATAAGGTAAAAAAATTCTTTAGTTTAACAAAACGCGTCAAAGTTTTAAGTTTTGCTCTCTGATTTCATATCATATAAATGAAATGGGGAAATCAAAATGGGGGCCAAAAGAATTGACGTTAAATCGCGTCGTTGCAGTTCGCGGATAATACTGAATTTTGTTTTGAGTTTGATCTTACGCTCTAAGGCAATTTTTTTTGAATTGATTGAAAGGTATACAAGAAAATAAAATTGAAATTTATAAATTGATTCAATTATAATAAGATAACTAAATCAATATTGAAGTTTCTAATACTAGGGCGTCTCATGTATATGCATACATACAAATGTGTGAAAACTGTGAAAATCAAAATATCAAGATATTTATAAAAGATAGATTTTTCAAATAATTTTAATTGCTATTCATAATAAAAAAAAAAAAAAAATAAACTAAATTAATATGTTTACATTTTTAATGTTGTTGTTTTGTTTTTTTTTTTTTTTTGTTTCTTAATCCTTTTGTATCATTGTTGTGATATCATTTTTTATGTTTTTGTTTGACAACACTGTTGTTTTTTTTTTTTTTTTTTTTTTTTTTTTTATATGCACACCACTAAATTTTAAATTGAAACATTAAAAATGTTATCAAACTACAGTTTGTAACTGTTAACTGTTAAATTGTTTATCAAAAAAAAAAAAAAAAAACAAAACAAATTAGTTTAAGAATATAATAACAACAAAAAAAAAAAAATAAAGTTATAAAATAAGAATTAACAGAATGTTTTTAACAAATTGGAGTGTTAATTTGCAATGAACTCTATTTTTTCCTTTTAGTCTGTTTTTTTTTTAACAGTCATTTGCTATTTAGTTGTTAGAAATTTTTTTTTTTTTTTGTAATGACGTTCACTAATTTATTAGATATTTTTGAATTAAACTTTAAATTTATATTTTATTTTATTAATTTTTAATTATTATTATTATTATTATTATTATTATTATTATTATTATTTTTATAATTATTGTTATTTTTATTTCAACTTTTATTTTAAAAAATTTTTTTGTTTTTTAAATGTATGTCTATATTGTAAAAAAAAATTGCCGGATATTGCCACTTATTGTTTAATTAATTTTTTATATTTTAGTTACATTATTAATTTCTTTCGATAAAACTATTTTTTTTTTTCTATTTGCAGTATTTATTTCAACAAAATTTGAATTTTTTTTTTTTTTTTTTTTTTTTTTTGTTGTTTTATTTAGTAACGGTAAAAATCGTTTTCAAAATAAACAAAAAAAAAAAAAAAAGAGATTTCGGAATATTCATAAATAAAATATAGATCTTAATCCCTACACTTTACTACTTGAGGTCTCTCAAACTACTGATCTTAAAATTTAAAATTTTTTTTTAAACAAAACAATGATATTTAAATTTTTTTTTTTTTTTTTAATATTTTTTAAGTTACAAAAAAAAAAAAAAAAAAAAAAAAAAAAAAAAATTTAAAATTTCATTTTATTATTAATATTTAAAAAAAAAATTAGACTAAATCTATATTGCTTCCCCAAAAAAATAATAACAAAATAAAAACACAAAAAGCCAAAGAACTACATTATTATTCTAACCGAGATACATCTAAAAAAAACATATATATATATATATATATTTATATATCCCTAAATAATTGTATCTACCTATATCTAAAGTATTAACCCAACATACAACCCACTCAACCTCTTTTAACTTAAATAAAACAACAAGCATCCCAAAGAAAAATTAAGATAAACTTAATTTTCCCCTTTATTTTTTTTTTTTTTATATTGCAATTGTTTTTGTTTTTTTTTTTTTTTTTTTTTTTTTTGTCGCTTACTGCTGCTACTGTTGCTGTCTCATGTTTACATAAAAAAAAAAAAAAACAAAAGTTTAGGTATACCATAGCAGTCAGTCATCACTATACTAAATTCATTCATTCAGAAATAAACAAAAAAAAAAAAAAAAAAAAATATGAAACCAACCACCGTCCACCCACTCACCCCATTTACCTACCCCTATATACTAATATTAACCTGTACTTGAATTTTAGATTCTAAGTCGTCTAAAAGTATACTAATCTGCAGTAGTATCACTTAACATTATGAAATATAAAACGTGTGTAGTATTTGATGCAAAAAAATATTACCATAATTTTTTTTTGTAGTAGTAGCTGGTTATTATATATGTATATCTAAAAAGTATTAGTTTAGTAGCAAAATAGTTTACCTATATAGTTAATGTACTAGTAGTAATAATAATAATAATAATACTAAATATTATAGTTGCAACTGGTATAGTAGCATCATTATGATATGAAATGCTATATTGATAAATAGGGGGATGGTGAGCCGCTTAAGATTTTTTTATATACTTATATAATTTATTTATATTACTAAAAATATATATGTTTAGAGTTTATATTAATTTTTGTTGTTGTTGTTGTTGTTTGTAGTATAGGATGATAGAAAGAATATAGTGATGAATTGATAGTTAGTTGGGTGAATGAATGAAGTACTATATGAATGATGGGGGTGAATGAAAAAAAAAAAAAACAAATAAAAGGAATTAGACAATAATAAATGAGGGATCAAAAAATAATATATAGGAAAGAGTATAGACATTATTTAAAATGATTAGTTAAATTTAAATAAAAACTATTTCGCATATTTCTTTTTTTTTTTTTTTTTATTAAAATATATAATATATAAAATAATTAAGTAAAAACATATATATTAGTATTTATAAATATATATATATGCATATATTAAAATAAAAATAAATAAAAAAAGGGGTTTGATACAAAAAAAAAAAAAAAATACTAACTATATTTTTTAATTTTAAATGCGTATACACACGCATATTTTTTAAATTGTAAATATTTAATACCGTTAAAATATATATATATAATATATATATATATATATATATATATATTAAAAAAAAAAACAATTTGTCCTAATTCTTAAATCCATATTTTATATACTATATGTAACTTAAGTTTTACCCTATTTTTTTTTTTTTTTTTTTTTTTATTTATTAAATTTACTGTGTTTCGTAATTTATTTCAATTTCAATGTACACGACAATATAACATATATATATATATATATATATATATTTTAAACATTAATGCATTTCTAGAAAAATTAAAATGTATATATATACAAAATTTAATTTTTTCTTATAAGTTAAAAAATTTTTTTTAAGATTATATATATGTACAATAAATAATAAGAAATAAATCCAATGAGAAAAGCTTAATAACATAACCTTTCATGTATAAACAGTGTGTCGGAAAAGTACTTTTTGTACTATTTCTAGTAAATTTTCAATCTATTTGGTACACAGTACGAACACCTATAAAATTTAGTACAAAATACTAAAACCAGTACAATTCAGTACAAAATTCTGAACATTTTTACCCAAATTAAAACACGCTTCGTTTTTGATAATCCCATTTTAAATCAATTGGTAAGAATAGACCCTGTTTATATTTCTGAATTTCAGACAATTGTACCTTTGGCAAAACACTTCTCTGAAATATTTTCTGAAATAGAGTTGATTGATTCTGAATTTAGGAATCTTCAAGAGCACGACGATCTTAGTATTTTAAAAAGTTATGATATAGAAAAATTTTGGGATGTTGTTGGAAATTTAAAAAATGGAAAAGAATAGTTTGTTTTTTCTAAGATATCAAATTTTTCGAAGGCCCTTCTAAGTCTACCACATTCTTCTGCCACTGTCGAAAGATTGTTTTCACAAATGACGGTAGTTAAAACTAAATATAGAAATCAATTGCAAACTAAAACTTTTGAGTCTATAATGTTAGCCAAGGATCTGATTGAAAATAAAGATAATTTTGATTGGATGCCACCTAACGATTTATTTTAATTTTCTGAACTACTTTAAGTTGTGAATTGTGATTTTTAGTTATTAAGTTGTTATATTACTAGAATTGGAATTTAATTTGTTTTTTTATGTTTATGTTTATGTTGAAAATTTGATATATTGAAATGAAATATGTTTGATTATGTTTGATTGGAATAAAAATTTATGTTTGATTATGTTAAAATAAAAATTCTCTTCATAAAACGAAACTATGTTTATTATTTTCTTTTGAATATACAATTTTAGTACATTTTTTGTAATTCTAGTACCAAAATGAGCTGTCAAAAGTACCGTCGAAAAAACCTTTTCCGACACACTGTGTATAAATGTTGTATACAGTTTTGGGATCTTTCGACCGTGTGTGCACAAAATGTACAACTCTTTGTTTTTGGTAAAGTCTTTTTTTTTTTTTTTTTGTAAATGAATTTGAGATTTTCTTTCAAATCACAAAATTTTGCAAAACGACAACACCCTTATAGCCAATTATATATTATATGGGTTTCATGGTCGCTCACCCATAATTAAAACAAAACGATCAACGACAACAAAACAAAACGAGCAAGAACAAAAATTTTGTAAATCAGCTTCAATATAAACACACTCCATAAGAACATAAAGAAAAGCTAAGTTCTTATCACTTATCGCAACTTCAAAATTAACCCACACTTAGACATTTATTACATTTGAAAAAATGTTGAAATCTACAATATTGTTGAAATTACTATTGAAACAGGAACAGGAAGTCGGTGCACCGACTTAGTAATACCCTACACCTAATTGATCTAAGTTAAATAAAAAAATCCATAGAATCATTTTAAAACCATAAAACTTTTATTAGCTTTATCGTAACATAAAAGACATAATTAATAAAATTTTAATTTTATAATACTAAAAACTATTAACAATTCTTACTTAATTTTATCTAATTTAAAAATATTAAGAAAACAAGAAAACTTGAAATAAATGTATTCATAAAATGGAATTACAAAATTGCATATTTAAAGCTTTTTATCTAATTATCTATTATCTTATCTAATCTATTAGCTTATTATTTAATTCAATAATACTTTACACTCATGCATCATATTACTCTTCATTAATTATTAATTTTTGTTGTATTGCATTTACTGTTGAATGTATATACTAAATCATTGATTATTTATTTCAATTTTAAATAATTTTTAAATTTATTATCTTAATTTATTTATTTTTTTAATATTATACATAATTCAATTTTTAATAGTTTAATTCTTTTTAATTATAATAATTTATAGAGTTATAGAAATAATATTTACTTTTCCTTGAAAAATGGCCTTTTTTTTTTCTTTTTATTCCTTTTCCACTCCTTTAAGGAGTATTGGGCATTCACCAAGTTTATTTTGAATTTGGCTTCAGTTTCTTTTTAATCATAATATTCACTAAGCCGTTAATTACTCGGCTGTAGCTATTGTATAAGGTCATGTAATATGAATGCACAAATGTTAACTTTGTGCGCCATCTATTATCTTACACAAGAATTATTTATATATTTTTATTAAATCTTATTTACGATATAAACTATTACGATATAATTATTCAATTTTACGATATTTTTTTATTAGATATGATCTGACCGGGGTTTGAACCCGAGACCTTCCGCATGAAAGGCGGCGTCTTTACCACTACGCCATTGGTTAGACGGCCTAATCCAGGTTAAAATATGGAAAAGATTAATTTCAGATCGATATATTGAAATTAGAACTGGTCAATTCTCATCTTTTATATTTATGATAAGGAATTTTGAGCACTCTTGTTATAAAAAAGTATCACAATCATAATTTTCCCGTAATCTGTGACACTAATTTTTATTAGAAATCAAGGTTGTTTGAAAGAATATAATGTTTGATAATATATATATATAGGTTTATATAAAGGTTTATATAACTTGATGGTTTTCAATATAAAATAAAAACATTTGAATGTAAATCAAAAATTTTTAAAAACAAAGATGGTTTTCAATATAAACTAAAACCATAAACCAACTAATTAGCCTAAGAGTTGAATAGTTATCACTTAAAAAAAAAATAATAATCTTCCTAAAACAAAACTTGATCATTTTTTTTTCAAAAAAAAATAAATTTAGATGTAAATCTGCCCATATTATTGCATTTCCTTAAATTTTTAGGAAGACTGTTATAAATTCTGATTGAAGAGCAAATATTACTGTTTTTAGTCAATTCATTTCGAGTTTTCTAATGGCAGATATTTCCATAACTATTAATTAATTTAGTTTAAGAAAACCAGTTCTATTATACAGTTTTTCAGTAGCCCAATTAAAATTGTAGAATATCATGATTACTTTATTAATCGCTGTGTTCATCTTCTTTCTTAGTGTAGCAATACACCATGACCATGTCGCTACATTGTTTCGGAAATTAGATATGTTGTGGGATAATAAAAATGGATCGGAAAATGGAAATTGATAATGAATCGGTTATATATTAAAAACTCAAATTAAAATTAACGGATGGTGGTACAGTTGTCAAGGAACCGAGCTTTCATCCGGGAGGCCTATTTTATTTTTATTAGAACCTAACATTTAATAAGGATCATTCATGCATGATTTATTATTCAAAAATAAATGTAGTTTTTTTTGCTTAATATAACTGAAATCCTTACTAGCAAATATATCAGGTTGCGCGTTCAATAAGCGTTTTTGAAGTTCTTATTTACAACAACGAACAATTGCATGATAATAATAATCATTTTGACATTTCTATTTTTTAAAAACAGAAGAGAAGAATCGTGGTGGTAATTTTCTTAGATACAAAGAATATCCCTTTAATAGAGTCAGATTTTGGCTGACTGTATACGCACTTTTTTCTAAAGTGCAATTTCTATGAAACAGTCTTTTATATTTATATTACGATTCAAGGACAGGGAAAAGTTTATACAGGACAAAGATTATAATTGGATATTGAACCACTTTTTATTATTATTATTATTATTATTATTATTATTATTATTATTATTATTATTATAACTATTATTATTATTATTATTATTATTATTATTATTATTATTATTATTATTATTATTATTATTATTATTATTCCCCCGGCGGGTAGGGGCATAGAAATACCCGCAGTAAGGTATGCTTGTAGTAAGAGTCCACTAAAATACCAACAGGGCTGGATTAAGGTGTTACACGTACCGTGCCGATAATCAACCAGGCTGGGGGCCCTGTATAAAAACTAGCTCAGTCGCAAACGGTGTCCTCAGATATCTGGCGAGCTCTGAGTGTAAAAGCCTTACCCCCGTATGGGAGCTCTGCGGGGGTGGACTTCTTTTCTCGCCACACTCGTGGGAACTAGAATGATGAATTTAAACAAAAAAATGGAGAAGATGGAAGAGGAAGTAGATGGAAGAAAACGGAATGAAGTAGGCAGTAGAAGAATGGGACCGGAGGAGAGCCCTTTTAGAAGGAGGTTAGACTATGGTCCTCGGATCACAAGGAGAAGAAGCGGCAATATCGACGTGCCTTCAATCACAGTAAGGCGAGATTCTGGGAAGTACTAAAAGATGATATTAACTCGGATCCATGGGGTTTGGGTTACAAAATTGTAACCCAGAAAATTGGGCTCCTTAAAAACCCTGCCTCCATGGATATGCGGACCACAACGCACCTAGTTAATGCACTCTTTACAGTGCATCCCCAGCGAGCTGCGCGAGTGAAACTAATGAAAGCATTAATGGGTTTAATTAACATATTAAAACCATATTTAATTAACATGGTTTTAATTTATAATATAAATTTTTATATTTATATTATTACAAATTAGTATTTCTTTCTAATAACTTTTAGTTTAATTATATGAAACATTAAAAAATAAATAAATTAAGAGAAAACATTTTAAAATTATTTAAAAATGAAATAAATTATTAAGGGTACTAAATAGACCATCCAACTTGACTATTCGAATACTTGATATTCGAATATATTTGCATGTTTTTTGACTATTTGATATTCGAATATTTTTTCCAAATATTCGAATAATTTCAAAAATGTAAATCACAGTAAGCTTTGAAAAAAGTACGGTTAATTTCTCTCTTCTTACAAGAAAAAACAAATAAACCCTGAAATAAAAAACAAATCTAAGAATTTTTATATAGAACTAGTATTATTTTAAATATTCGTCAAAAAATGCAGCAATTTCATTCGCTGTTAAAATTATGGAACAAATATATCCACAAATGTTCATAGAAGAGCATATTAATAGTGATACTACCTCATCTTCATCTGATGCAGATGATTTAATAGAATTAACACCACAAGTTGGACTGCAAAAAGAACTCCAAAATGCAATAAGTTCTATTACAGCTCCAAAAAACTGTCATGTTCGCAATACCAGGCAAATTGATAAATATAATGAACTAAAGAAAGAATTTCATCAGTTTGATTCTTTTAAAAAACCATCGGATACGCTGGACGTTTTGTATAATGCTCTTATAACAATACGGCCTACTTCAACGGCTTCTGAAAGAGTATTCTCAACAGCAGGCTCAATCAAAACAAAACGACGAACCAGTTTAAATCATGAAACATTTAATTCAATTTTATTTTTAAAATATATGTTTTTAGAAAAAAAATAATGTTTTAAATAATAAAATAGTTCAAAACTAAACGCTTTTCTTTATTAAAATATAACTATTTTTCTTTTTGTTAATATGTCTTTATACTTTTGATAAATTATTCGAGTATTCGATTACTCGAATATTTTAAGATTTTTCTATTTGATATTCGAATAGTTGAAAAGCTCGAATATTTGGATGGTCTAGTACTAAATCATTCAACAGTAAATGCACTACAGCAAAAAATCCTGAAAAGAAGTAATTGCTGCATGAGTGTAAAATTTTATTGAATTGGATAAAAAGTTTTAAATATGTAATTTTGTAATTGCATTTTACGAATCCATTTATTTCAAGTTTATTTGTTGTTTAATATTTTTAAATAGATAAATTAGAAAGGATTTTTAATATTTTTGAATTGATAAAATAACTAGAAAATTATTTTAATATTATAAAGTTAATTTCGTTAGCTATGTCTTACGATAAAGCTAATAAAAGCTTTTATGGTTTTAAAATGACTTATGAATTTCCCATTAAATTTGAACGAAATAGGTGTAGAATATTTCCAAGTCGGTTGCACTGACTGACTGTTTCTTTACTTGTTTTTATCCATGTAATCATTTATTTATTTATTTCATGCTTAAAACAAGCAAATAACAATATTATACTAAATCTTAATTTATACAATACATACTTGTTAAAAAGTTCAATTTATCATTTTATTATAAAATTATATTAAAAATAAAAATGGAGTTTACAAATCAAAAATTAAAGTTAAAACCATTCAGAATAAAAAATATATCATCATAAAGCACAATTAATGACATAAGTACAAATCTAGTTTTAAAGATTGTTTGGTTAGTTCAGAGTTTATTTTGTGTTTGTATAAGTTACATAAAGACATCATCCTATTAAGTGGTTCATTGTTACCATAATTAGTTCGATGAAACTGCGGATTAAAGGGACTAACGGATCTAAGCTGCCTAGTATTAAAAAAAAAACTATTGTTGTTAAGTAACTGTGTAAATAAAGTGTTACCTTTGACCAAACCTGTCAAAAACAATATGTCTGCAACGTTACGACGTTTTTCCACCATACTAAGATGAATAAGAACGACGAGTAAAGATGATATGAGCACATTTTTAATATTTTATTAGATGTTATTCATATTACACCAGTTATAAAGGAATTATCATCAGCATATATTCTAAAATCGCAATGTTGAATTGCAGAAGTAACATCATTGATAGCAATAATAAACAAAAGCGGATCAAGTGACTACCTTGAGGCACACCCATAAGAGCTTTATATTCAGAAAAAATTGAAGATCGAAAAGAAACACGGTCTACGGTCAGAAAGTTAAGGTCAGAAAGTTAAGAATAGACCCAGTTAATAAAGCAAAAAGAAAATACCAATTTTTGCAATTTAAAAATAATGTATGCGGAAATAAATCAAATGCTTTACTAAAATAAGTATAAATTACATCTGTTTGAAATCCTTACTACATATTTTTAGGAAAAATTGAAGTGCACTCAATGAGATTTACACTTTTCAAAGAACTCATTTTGATTATAGACCAAAAAAGATTTACAGTGCCTATGAATAGAATCATACATTATTAATTCGAAAAGGGTTGGAACAGAAGAAAGTTTCGCATTTGGTCAATAATTAATAATTTAATTTTTGGCATTTTTCTTATGAATAGGTCTAATATATGAGTGTTCACTGATAGAAGGAAAAACTCCTAAATTTAAAGAAGAATTAAAGAATATTGAAAGAGTGGAATGAACCAAGCACTTGAACATTTTTCAAGTATAATTTCCGGAACACCATCCCGTACGGGAAGATTACAATTCCCTAGTTTCTCCAAATACATTTTTATTATACCTTCATTAACATTTATATTAAAACAAGGAGTTTTCGGAAAAGTAGCCAAATGAGAGAAATTGTTATAATTTGGTGTAAAAATAGAATTACTATAAGAACAGAAATATTCACGAAAGAAATTAGATATTATTTTAGAATCATTACTTGAAACACCATTATACTTCATATGTGAAGGAAACTCATCACTTTTCCTTTTGGAATTAACAAATTTCCAAAAGCATTTTGGGGTTGATATTTATTTTGAAGACGTAGTAGAAATAAATTGGTTTGTTGTTGAGTAATTCAGACAATAGTTTCGAATTCATTAAAATGAATTTAAAAGCATTATAGTCATGCGAATTCTGTTATTCTTTATTCTTTTTATTTGTGACTTTTCTTAAGTCCGAATTGAACCATGGTGGACTTAATAAACGGTTTCGGTTCTTAGATTTTGAAACAAATTGTTTATAATAATTAATATTTTTAGAAAATTTTACAACTTATAATTCACGCATTTTTAGATTAAGAAACGACGTACAAAAATTGGAAAAAGGATGTAAATTCATTTTGAGTTTTCGCAAGCATACGGACTCGTAAACACATCAAATTTGAGCGTGCCAACTCTGAATACGAACATACAAATATCATTCCATTTAAAACAGATATAAAAATATTTGAAGAATGCATTTGAAGAGCCAAGTTTTGCGTAAACCACAGTAATATAACTAATAATTTTTGACAACGTTTTAGATACACTGAAACTTAATTAAATCCTGGATTATGCATAAAATAATAGAGAACTTTTAAAAAATGAACTATAAAACTAAACTATTTTTCGAAAAATTTTACACACACAACTATATTAAATATGAAAATATGCAAAAGGAAGTTGTGTGAAACCTGCTGAGCAAACTGCTCAATTTAAATAGCTAATATGGCAAAAAGTTAAATTTTTTTTATAAGCCTGTCTATACCATAGGTACATGTTGGAACAGGGGGTCATATTATATTCGTATTATTAGAATTGGTCTTATTGAATTCCACATACAATTTAAACATGAGATAGTACTAGGCTTTATAACATGTAGAAACGTCTTAGATTTTCAATATTTACAATATTCTATTTTTTTGTTTATATTGTAATATTTTATATTTTACTTATATGGTATTCTATATTTGCGAGTTATATTATTTAATTAAATTATTTGTTTATATTTTGCATTTGTTTATATTTTTATATTAAAGTATTTTTTATTAAAGATTTATAATTATTAATTATTGATTATGCCATTAATTTGAACCCAATGGCGAATGGTAGCTGAGTCGAGTCGAAAACCAGAAAAGTTTTTTTCACTTCCACTAGAATTCGAATCCGGGCCCTTCCGCATGAAAGGTCGGCACTCAACCATTGTGCCACCTAGCTGTTAACGAAATATATGAAAATTTCAGAATCCTTAACTTTCCTTTTTTTTTTGAGTAAAATGTGCAAACAGACTGATAGTCACACATAGCTAAATTGACTCAGTTCTCGAATTTGAGCCGATTTGTTCGCACGAGCCATAATCTAATCGTTTTCCTTGCAGTGTTACAAACGTAATGGCAAATTTAATACATCATTAGAACTACGTTCGTAAAAGTATAAAATAAGACTTGATTTAGTCATGTTAAAAAGAGATAAATTATATATATATTATAGTTAGTTACAAACCATTTATATAGAAGGGCCTTCAGAAAAACTGTTTTTGTATAGTTTTTTTTTTTTTTTTAAAATTCCAATATACTGTTAAAAGGTTTATTATTTCATTAGTTTTTCGTTTATGATTTTACAAAACAAAATTTATAAATATAAATGAAATTTAAATTTGAATGTTGATACCGGTTATTCAATGTGACACCAAATTATTTTTTTGTTCAAATAATAATAATAATAATAAACTCATAGCTAATTCAATTGAATCAAATAATATCAAATAATATAGCAGTTCGTCAGGTCTAGTATAAATAAGGCATATTTGCTTTTAAAATAATTTCATTGGATTTCACAAAAAGTTTGTGGAAATATTTGGTTATTTCTTCTTCCTAAAAATCTTTTTATAGACGCTGTAACATTTAAGGTAAAATTGATTTTAAATAGATAATCCAGAGAAACGGATTAGTAACGGTTTCCACTTCTTTGTCTAAAACGATTACAATAGAGTTTTTGAGCTTTACTTTAGATTCATTTCACAGCGTCAGTATATATGGTTTCTTTAAATTGTTTAACTGGTGAATGACAGTAGTAAGGGCTAATTTTTCTGATCCTAATCAGCGCTAAAAATTTACATGGAAAAATAAATATTGGTTTCTTTCTAATTCTGGTTTGTCACAAAATTGACCTCAACTATAACTTCTAAAAATTCATAAAAGTATTATTGTATGAAGTTAATAAAAATTAATATACTACTTTGCAAATCAAATATGCTTATAATAGGGTTAGTTTTAGTTTTAAATTTGTTGGTATTTAAAATAAATTGAAATGTATGGAACGATGTCGATCTAATAAATAATATAAATTAATATAAAATATATATTTATGTTTGCATGTTTATTATACTATATATGCTATAAATATGTAAATATATGTAAATATATATTTAAAATGTTTGAGTAGTCCTAATTTGAGTACAAATAGTAAAGTGGTAGTTCATTAAATAATAATAAGTCATACTAGATGACAGTTTAGTTTATTTTTTTCCTTCGTTTGTTTATTTAGACACATCAATTTATAAAAAATAAATTAATTGAAATATTTTTAAATAAATATAAAATTTTAATATTATTTTTTTCTTTTTGTTTTTTGGCAAACAAAAGGTAGAATTGGTTTGTTGGATACAAATTTAAATTTATATTTAATTTGAAAATTTGTAGGTTAAAAATTTAGCATTTCATTATTGACAAGAACATCATATGTTCTCACCGGATTATGCTATAAGCTTATAAAATTATGAAATTATAAAACATTTTTTCACAATTTATACGATTCCTGACTTAATTTAATTTAACTACTTTGGATGTTTATTATTTTAATTTATTTTAAATATTTTGTTGTTATAATTTATTCATTTATTTATATAGTATTTTGTGGCTGTTTTAATGATATTTCATTAAATTAAATAAGTTTTATGAAACGCTTTAAACCTTTAATGCCTAAAGAACTTAAATTTGAAGTTGAGGAAATATAATGTAATAAATGGAAATGATTTTAAACTTTATTATTTTAATATTAATGAAAATATCTTCCGGTAGATACTTTTTTTTTGCAATAATAGAAATCAAAAACCTCACTCTATACTGAATCTAAAATTATATCCAAAGGATAGTTTCATTAGAAAAGACATGCTATATGCCTAAAAACTTAACATTGGAATACCTTTGTCAGGAATATCTATAAAGTCTCACAAGGCCAACTATATAGTGGCCACAGATAGATGCAAAAGAGTTATCAACAAGCTAAAGTTCTTATTCAACCAAAGAATAAAGCGTAGGTTGCTCTACATACCAAAGAACAGAAACTCCTTTTGGACTTTTACAAAAGGGTTAAAGGAGGATGTGAGCGAGTCCTCTTTCCCCTGCTTGTTGATAAAAATAACAGAATTGTGTCAGATTCTAAAGAAAAAGTAAACTTTTTGGTAAACAATTTACTTCCAATTCAACAATGCTTCAGTCGACACAAGAGCCACCTCTTATTCGACGCGTTGGCTGCCCCTTTGGTAGAATTCACTTCAGGACACGAACAGTGATGAAAATATTAAAGAATTTTGACACAAAAAAATCGGCAGGTTCGGATGGAATCACTTCAATTGTTCTCAAAAAAACTTATTCCACTATTTCAAAACCGTAGAAGCAACCTTTTTTTCCTTTCCTTTACTTCGGATGCTCATCCTGCCCAATTGAAGGTTGTGCATGTTTTTTCCGGTTTCAAACAAAGGCAATAAAAGCGATCCCTCCAACTACTGCCATATTGCTATATTCAAGGTCATTTTCAAAGTAAGGGGCAAAATTGTAAACATAAAGCTTCTGAAATACCTTGATCGCAAAGGTTTGCTTCATAATCGACAATACGGGTCCTGAGCCCGTCGTTTAACCGGTGATCTCATGACTTACTTTTGCAAGAAGCTAATTCACTACTCTGGTGAATCTGATGTTGTGGCCTTGGATATATCTAAAGCTTTTGATCGTGTATGGCATGATGGCTTAATAGCAAAATGCAAGGCTTAAGGTTTAGGTGAGGGTTTTCTGAAAATGGATTGAAGATTTTCTTTAAAACCGCACGATTAGGGTACTTGTGTATGGTTATACATCCAACCAATTTCAAATAAGTGCTGGTGTCCCCCGAAGATCTGTTCTGTCCCCAATCCTTTTCTTAATATTTATCAATGATTTACTTTCAATAACCTCCAAGCCAAGTCACAGTTTCCCAGATGACAGCACCCTTGAGTTATCGTGCGGACGGACGGACAGACGGACAGACGGACATACATAGCTAAATCGATTTATTTTTCGATCCTGATCCGATCCATACACTTGAGTCTATATCTACCCCCCTCCTTCTCTGCGTCACAAACGTAATGGCAAATTTATTATACCCTTTGACTATATAGTCATACGGGTATAATGACTCATAGAATTAGAATAAAAGTTAATATTTGCAAATAGTTGAGAAGATAAGACATTAAATTTAACTTATTCCGTTTGTCCGTCCGTCCGCACGATAACTCAAAAAATAAAGGACCTAGGATCTTCAAATTTTCGCAAATCCGTTTTTTTGCAATTGCCGTCGTCGCTATTTAAATCCAGCCATTTTGGTCCATGGGTTCGGGTAGCTGCCATACAACTTCTTTTTTTATATGAGTATTACTCTGTACTTATTACAGCTGCGTATCTGAAATTTTGCCAATAGTAGTTTAGTTTTATGGCCAAAATTTCTGCAAAATTTGGTTGGTCTACTGCAGTGGGTTCGAGTAGCTGCCATACAACTTGTTATTTTATATGAGCATTACTCTCCACCTAATGAACCTGGGTGTCTAAAATTTTGCTAAAATTATTTTAGTGTAATGGCCAAAGTTTCTGCAAAATTTGGATGGTCTACTGTAGAGGGTTCGAGTAGCTGCCATACAACTCCTTCTTTTATATGAATATTCCACTACAATTAATAAAGCTGTATGTTTGAAATTTTGTCAAAAGCAATTAACCGGATGATATAGTGTATATGTTACGGTCATACGGGTATCCCAGAGTTGACACAGTCTACTCTACTACACTCTTCCTCGTTTTTAATATGAAATAACTTAAATAAATATTTATATATATATATATATATATATATATATATATTATTGATATACAAATACTCCATATTTAATATAGAATTATTTAAATAATGTTCAAAAGAAACAATTTAGACTTTTAATAAAATTTAAAAAAACATACAATAAATCAATTTAATTAAAATATAAAATGAAATATAGAATAAAAAATATTTAATATATTAAAATATTTTTTTTATTTTTATTTATTTTTTCTGAGATGAACATTTATTCAATAATTTTTTTTTTTTTTTCTTTTTCTCTACATAAATAATAAAAAATACAAAAACAAAAGAACAAAACACATTATTATCTTTGTATATTTAAAATAATTAATTTCTAAATTTCTGAAATACTTAAATAAATACATATATAATAGTTAAATACATAAATATATATATATATAAATATCAAATTAACAATTACTTTTAATTACAATTAAATTAATTTTTGATTTTATTTTATAACTTTAATTATTTTATATATATTTTTTTTTCTCTAAAAATTATTAAAACTTTAAAGAAAAGTAGACCAGTACACAATATTTAATATAAAAAATGAAAATGGAAAAAAAAACCTTGAAAATTTATCAATATATAATGCTGTTTCACGTCCATGACAAAATGTATCATATTGTGGTACTAGAATTGATTCTCTATGAACTCCACTTCCCTATAATTGAAAAAAAAAACCAATAGATTTTGTTGTTTTTGTTTTTAGTTATATTTAAAATATATATATATATATATTTCAAATATATATATATATATATATATATATATATTTGAAATATATATTTATATATATACATATATTCAATCTTTTTGTGAACGAATGGAAAAAATAGCTCTCCGATAATTGGGTTCCAATTTAGGGATTGTTTTCGAAATCTAAAAGGTAAAATTGCAAATTGGAAATCCCAAACTTTAAATCCCAAAAATAAAAATAACTTTTTATACATTCAATTGTTAAAAAATTCACATGTATTTTATTGTAACATTTTTCTTTATAAAAATCCACTTGGAGACCAAATATAATTTAAAATACAAAACTAAAAAGCATGAACAAAATAAAATATAAAAATATAACATAAATTAAAATAAAGTATCTGACCGATAGCTCAGTGGTAAAGTGGCAGCTTTTCAATCGAAAAGTTTTGGGTTCAAACCCTGGTCGGTTCATATCTAATAAAAAAATATAGTGTGTATTACAATAATTTAATAATAACTCCAAATGTCAAATCGGCAAAGGATTAATATAATCAGGCAATATTTACTAATTAAAAATAAATAAATAAATAAATAAATAACTTCTATACAGAGTGATTCGCAAGTAATCATCATCTCGAAAAATATTTTTAGTATGAGAAATTGAATATTACGAACTTTATTTTTCATTCTCCTGAACAGTCATGAATCAACCTATGTATGTATATAAATATTTTATTTAGAAAAAATCAAATAAGTCTGATTTTTTGAAGTAAAATCTAAAATCTTTTTCTTTTCTTTTCTCTTCTTTTTTTTTTTTTTTTTTGAATTTTGTAACTTAGTATTTTTAAATTTCGGAACTCTTCTTACTTTGATTTTTGTTATTTTTGGTTTTTGTCTTATTTGGTATCATTGGGATATTTTTATACCCTACACCTATAGAATAGGTAAAAGGATATATTAACTTTGGTATGGTATTTGTAACCACCTAAAGGAAGCGAGCTAGATATGGAAAAGTATATATATTTGTGATCAGCGCGACCTCCTGAGTCGATATAGCCATGTCCGTCCATCTGTCCGTCCGTAGGCACAATAACTCAAAAAAAAAAAATGGAGCTATCTTGATGAAATTTTAACTGTAGGTTACTAGAACTGAAAGTACAGCGGGGATTGCATATGGGCGAAGTCGGCCCATGGGTTCGGATTCTGGACCTTTTAATCGATCGAAGGGCTAACGAACATATATAAAAAATCACGATAACTCAACAACTAATGACGCTATCTTCATCAAATTTGTGCTGTAGGTTACTAGTAATGAAAATACTTTGGGCATTGCGTAAGTTCGGGATTGGACCATGGGTTCGGAACCTAGAACTTTTTGATCGAATTTAGGCCAAACTAGCATAATTCCGTAACCAATGAAGATAGAACCTCCAAATTTTGTATCAGAGTGTCGCTTTCGATCTCCTTAGTCTCCTTGAAATTTGAACCCAATTGGAGTAGTGGGTGGGGACCAGCCACTCAGTTCCGAGGATCTTACAGCATATTTTCGAAATTATTAAAGATAGTAACTTGAAACAAATGTAGAAGCTTTAAATTTGGCACATGGGTGTTTTTTACTATTTCTTACGTGTCCCTCTAATTTTGGTTCAGTACCTCTCTTAGACCCCCCAATGTGTAAAAGCTTATCATCGAAATTAATAAAACTAGTAACTTAAAATTAAGATAACACGTTCCAATTGTGTACAAGAGTTAACTAGTATTGAAAGTATGACGGGGACTGCATATGGGCGAAATCGTACCATGGTTTCGGGTTCTGAAACCCTTGAAAAGCTCAAGGGCTAACAAACATATATCTTAAAACACCATAACTCAAAAAATAATGCCGCTATTTTGATGAAATTTAAACTCTAGGTTACTAGTAATGAAAGTACCATGGGAATTGGTTCTGGTCGAGTTTAATTTCGAAGCCAAAGAATATATTTCCTATTTTCTATGTGTCCTCGAAATTTTGACTTAATTGTACTGGTTCAAACCGTGAAAAATTTGGATTATTAAATTTATTATGCTTTGATTAGCTTTTTATCACAAAATTTAATAATTAGAATTTTTTCATTTTGTAATTGAATTGGAATAAATATATGTTCATTTATTTCAAGTTTTTTTGTTTTTTAATATTTTTAAATAGATAGTGTAATTAGAAAATGTTTTTTGTATTATAAAGTTAATTTGGTTAGCTATGTCTTACGATCAAATTAATAACAGCTTTTATGGTGTTAAAACGACTTATGGATATGTCCTTAAATTTTAACCAAATAGGTGTAGGGTATTTCTAAGTCGGTTGCACCGACTGACTGTTCCTTTACTTGTTTTTTTTGGCATTTAGGTAAACCATACTCATATTCCCATAATAAAAAATATAAGAAAAGTAGATTTCAACAACTGAAACTGAAATTGACAATCTATCCTATCTATCTTCTATATATAAAAGTGAAAGTTTGTTTGTCTGTTTATTTGTTTGTTTGTACGTTACGAATAGACTCCAAAACTGCCCAGCTGATTCTTATGAAAATTTGTATATAGGGGTTTTTGGGTACGGAAAGAAATCGTGGGTGAAAAATTTTGCCCTAACGGACCGCCAAGTTGGGGCTGTGGTGCAAGTATTTAAACGAAAACGGTTTGACCAATTGACTTCAAATTTTATATAGGTGATGCTCCTTGAGAATTGAGTTGCCACTATTAGCAGTTTTGGAATTTGTTAACCCATGTCGGTCCGATGGCTGGTCAAAAAAAAATTTTTGGTTCGAATTTTGTCCGATTTTACGAAATACTGCTTTGGCTAAAAAGAAAGCCGCAAAAAAAATTTTGCTGAGTTCCATTAACCCATTGCGGCCCGACAGCTTTTTATATGTTTTTTCATTACTTTACTCCAAATTAGAAACGGTTTGACATATTTTCTTCAAATTTTGTATATGTGATGCTTCTTGAGAATTGAGTTGACACTATTAACAGTTTTGGAATTTGTTAACCCATGTCGGCCGGTTGGTCAAAAAAAATTTTGGGTCCAAATTTTGTCCGATTTCACGAGATACTGCTTTGGCTAAAAATAAAGTCTAAAAAAAAATTTTTGTTATTCTCCCTTAACCCATTGAGGCCCAACAGCTTTTTATAGGTTCATTTGTTACTTTACTCTAATTTAGAAACGGTTTGACCGGTTGACACCAAATTTAGTATGCTTGAAGCACCTTGAAAATGGAGTTGAGTCTATTAAAAGGTTTGGTGTTTGGTAAAACATGTCGGTCCCACGATTGCCAAAAAAAAACTTTTTGGAAGAAATTACGTCCAATTTTGGAAAGTTACTAGAATATTCAAAAATTAATAGAATAATCCTAGAAAAATCGTTTTAAAAAAATTTCTTTCATTCATTTTAAAATTAACATTTACAACATGTGTAATTTTTGTGTTAACTTTTTGCAGTAACATCTACTTCCATTAAATCTCCATTGAAAGGCGCAGCAACGCGCATCGGATATTAGCTTGTATAACATAAATGAAATATGGTATAATGGTATTTTAAACAAGATTCATATCGGTAATGATTGGGACGATTAAATTTGAAGAAAATTAAATTATATGTAAATAGTTTTTTCAGAAAAAGTCTAAGATCGGAATTAAATATGAAATACAAATTAATAAACCAATATGAAAATATATAAATGAAAATTTCAAATTTTATTCTATACAATTTTTTTTTTTAAATTATTTTATTCGAAAATCGGGTTCGCTGTTAGAATTCATTAACTGCTCCTATTAAGAAATTTATAAGAAATTCTGAAACAGACATTATCAGAACAAATATTAAATGTATATAGGTATTTTAAACATTTGAAGTTTTTTTCCGGATTAATAAGTTAACGGCACCACACATTTGAATTATTTTTTTTTTGTTATATAAAAAAAAAAAAAAAACCTCTTTGAAAAAAAAACCGGCAACTGGTTGAACGTGCACAGTTACTTACGTCCAGTACAACTAATTATCTTTTTAATTTTTAATTATTTTTTTTTTTTTTTTTGTTTTAGTACAAAATGACTTCAAAAAAGTTTTCAAAAAAAAAATCCATGTTAAGCAGCTTTTAAAATATTGAATAAATAATTTATTTTGTTTAGTTATATATAAGACTATCAAGCGAATAATTTTAAATAATACTTATATTCATGAAATTAATTGGTACCTTCTATATTCATACATATATAACATCAAACAGTTAAATGAAAAAAAAAATAACAACAGAGAAACGCCCAGCATTGGATTATTCAAGAGAATTTTCCGAAACTACATTCCTTTATATACTTTATTCCAATCATAGTTTCTTTTCCCCCAAAATTACAAATTCTTATCCAAACAATATATGTATATACATTATTTTTAATGGTTTTTGGATTGATCATAAAGTATTAAAGTCCATATATACTCATAAATGATTATATTATATATACATATACATATATATATATATTTGAAACTTCTCTTTAATTATCCAAATTAAATGATTTGCATTCACGTATACGATGCACTTTGCAAAAATTAATAATATAAAACAAAAGATTTTTTTTTACTTTTAAATCATCTGCTTCATGTAAATCATCATCAGAATATCCTTTCATTGCTTTTGTTGCCACCGGACCCATATAATTATTAACAACAGCAAATTCCATTAATGATAAAAATACAAAAACTGAACAAGATGACATCCAAACATCAATTGCTTTAACATATGAAACTGGCGGTAATGATTGTTGTGATTGTGTATTTTGTGTTGCTAACGTTAACAATGATGTAACACCTAATGTTACACGAGCTGGAATTGCTTCAGGTTTAATCCAAAATGATATCCATGACATAACAACAATTAATGCTGATGGTATATATGTATGAAATAAATGATAACCAAGACGACGTCTTAAATTAAATACTATTGCAAGGCATGTAAAATTTCCTAAATTAAAAAAAACAAAATAAATAAATAAATAAATAAATTAAAATATATAAATATAAAATTAAAAAAGTTAGGATTTTTTAAAAAAATTTATTTTTAAAATAATAATAATAAAAAACAAAAAAAAAAAAAAAATACCAAAAAAAAATTTTTTTTTAAAAATTTATACCTGTTGAATATTCAATTGTACAATCAGTTGTGTAATTATTTGATATATCGAGCTGAGGCAGTTCAATTTCGGAATTAACCACTAATGGATCCGTCATATTCCATATAAATACTAAATCTTGAACCGTATGTGACACTTATATATGTAAACATAAAACAATAAATATATATTCAATTTTTTTTTTTTTTTTTTTTTTTTTTTAATAAATCTCTAAAAATCAATTTAAGGCAAATTTTAAATATCAAATAAATTAATAAAGCTATATAGATGTATACGAAACATTGGTAATTTGAAGAACGTATACGGTCAACCTATATAGGTTTTCCATTTTATCCATATAAAAAAAAAAGCCATTAGACATTTTACCTAGCCGGACGTTAGTTTGGGTCAAAAGAATAACTCTTGGTGTAGACATGTTCAACGATCCAAACGATTTATAGCAGGTACGCAACCTGCAAAAAGGGTAAGGCTTCTGAAAGTGGATATAAAATGATACTCAAATATTTTAGGTCACGGAAGTAGCAACACAAAACGGTGCTGGTTTCACAACCAAATCGACAGAACCAGTCAGTTAAACCTACTAACAAAATTCCAACTGTAAATTATTCTTTGTAATAATCCCGTTATATAATGTATTGAACACCTCATTCGATTCTTATCCAATGTGTACATTATAATTAATATATTAAAGGTGATAGATTCAAATAAATAATGGCAATAAATATTGTAGTAAAATAGATGCCTCACAAATTTCTTAAAAGGTAATTAAATCTTACAATCTTTATTAACTCTTAACTAAAAATATGAATTTTCTTTCAAATATGAAATCGCTATAATTTAAAGTGCAAAAATATATTTTGGTTACACATTTGCGCCATATTACTAAGGGGAATATTTTTATTTTAAAGATTAAATAAAATTTATCCACGATTTTTATTAATTATTTTTTTTTTTTAATTAAAATATACAGATACTTACAACTTTCAATCATCATTGAACAAATTTGGGTGTCATGGGGATATGATTCGAATTTCATAGCACATGATAATACTAAAGTTAGTCTAAAATTAAAAAAAAAAAAAAAAAAAGTAAATTAGAGAAATAAATTATACAGTCTCGTAAACTATCTGCTCGTTAACTAAATTGATTTTGAAAACGTTGAATGAAGTAGAGATATCATTCTGTTAATTATGTTTACCAAAATTTTAAATACACAACTTATTAGGCTCTGAGTTTTTTGTATAATAGAAAACTTTATTGCACTAGATCAAAAATTTTTTTTAATTTTTAAACCATTTCAATTTTTATTTGGCCAATAAACATAAATACTATACCATTAGATATTAAAATATGCTCACTTTAAAAACGAAATTTTATGACAACTACTCGAACCCGTTAAAATCGCTAAACTAAACCAATTTTGCTCAAACTATGACAATAAAACTAAAATAATTATGGCAAAATTTCAGGCACTCTACTTCTTTTCAACTAAACTAATTTTGATAAAATTTCAGACGCTCAATTTCATTTGGTAGAATAATATCCATATAAAAAAAATTAAGTTTTAGAGCAATTGAGCTAATTGGCTGGATCTTGGCCTTTTTTATTAAAATGATTCTGTAAAAATTTCAGAATTCCAGGTGTTTTAATTTTTGAGTTATCGTGCGAACAGACGGACAGATGAACGATTCCTCCTTCTTTTCAGTGTCACAAACGTTATACCCCTTTGAACTACGTTCATACGAGTATAAAAAGAAAGAGAAAAAAGGGTGAACTATGTCAACTTTTAGATACCCGAACGCACATAGTATTATGACTGCTATATATAGTCTGCTATAAACATATTGGCGAGATTAAAAATCCAAAAATCAATTAATATAGTCTTATAAATACTTAATAAAAATTTATATACTTACTTTGACATATACAATAATGTTTTATCATGATATAACCATAAATAATGATTAGGTATACTCATTTCATGAAATGTTACTTTCTTAGCATTTTTGAAAAAACAATCTGGCCTCCATATACTATGTAACCAATCAACATCTAATATTCTATATTCTTCACTCATATTTTCAGGTAAACGTAACCTTGGATCTCTCCAACTTTGAGCCAAAAATATATCAGTAACATAAGTCTTAAAAAAAAAACAAAATTAATGACATATTATTTAATTCAAATTATAATCAATAAAAGAAATTTATTTACCATAGATTCTTCATTTATTGAATCCAATGACAGAACTGTGACATGAAAATAAACAACTGTTGGTTGTCCTAACAATTTTGGTGCACGATTTTTATCGTATGTTTTAGAAGGTATTGGCAATATATCTGGTAATGATAAACTTTGTTCATAATTTGATACAAGTTCAGCACTTTCAGTATTATTTCTAAAAAAAAAATTGCACAAAAATGCAAAATATATATAATATACATTAATACATATACATAAAATTAGAAATTCAATTGATTCTAATTTCAAAATTAAAATTTTGCAAAGCACTAATTCCTAATTCGAATGAAAAAAAGAAAAAATTTGTGCCTATGAAAGTAAGATATACATTTTAGGAAGGATGTCGCCATAGTATTTTGTTTTATCACTTCTCCCCCTAAAACTCCCTTTACATCTATAAAACTTATATTTAACCGAAAATGGAGTATAATGCACATATTTGGGCTGAAGCCCTCATTGCAACCCTTGGATATCTGATAAAATACAAAATAGAGCTATTCGTCTTATAAAAGATCCCGTGTTACCTCAACACTCACTTCATTCATCCTTCGTCGTACAGTTGACTTTGTTTTATAGATATCTTGTAGGGACTAACACCTGTTCTAAAGAAATAAAACAACTCATGCATCCAATCAAGATTTTGTAACAAGCAGAGCAAGAAATGCTCATCCCTACACAGTTGAACTAACCCGATGGCATAACACGTCTTATATAAATTCATTTAGATTACGTCATCTGTGTATGGAATCATATTCCATAAAATGTGTTCCCCAAAGTTGATAATGTAAATATGTACGGTTTAATCATAAAATCCTTATACATATCCCCATTCCTATAACTAAACTATACATTTGTACCACAGAACCCTTACACTGTACATTAATATCACAGGTTTAAAAAGAGTTTACTTTTAGTGTGTTAAAAGGCGCACACTACCCAAAGAACACCGCACAGTTTCATTTGGTGACTTTTCAGCTTTCTATTCCCCGCGTAAAAAAAAAAACAAAAAGAAAGATTTATAGATTGAAAAGTTTTTAAAATTGATCTTCCAAACATCTGCACTTCTATAATTGTTCTTATAATTCAATTATTTCCGCCTATTTCATCAAATTTACATATTGAAATTTTTTTTGTAAATTTGCTTTTATACTTTGGTCATTAACCTCAATTACGACTGGAAAAATCAAATTCAGCTTTGTTAAATGTAGAGTATAGAGTTCATAAAAAGAAAGAAGTTCTATGATACTCGGACCCTTTGGTAGAAGTTCAATAGCAAAGACAGCTTTTGTATAAAATGAATTTGCTTTTATACGAATTTCAGAATCCTAAAGCTTTTTAGTTTTTAAATTATCGTGCGGACAAATAGAAGAACACACAAAGCTTAATCGATTTTCACTTAACTTTTGATTCCGATCAGCCTCACAAATGGTATGGCAAATTCAGTATACTCTTTGGCCAAAGTTCATACGGATTACGGATATAAAAATTCGTGAAAAGTGGCCTTTTATATTTAACATTTATTACCAACGTATAAAGTAACTTGAGTACACAATCAAAATATAAACCTGCATAAACTATTTGTGTATGAATTTGATTGTTTAACAAAAACAGCAAAGATATGAAAATAATTAAAGTAGTTCTTAACATTCCATATTTATTTTAAAGCATTTTTATTTTCACTATTCTATGTTACACATACAACATATACTATAGAATGAAAGAAACCTTTTAAGTAAAATAGTTGTGCATGTTATTTATCATTTTAGATATTCTCTCTTAATTTTTTTATTTATTTTGTTTTTTTTTTTTTATAATGAAAACTTAAAATTGAAACTGCAACTAATATTTAGACTCAAAATAAATATTTTTTCAGAATTTTTAAGTTATATGCCACACAAAAAAAAAAAAAAATAAGTATTTGCATAATTAATTAAGTTTTTTAACCCCTTTTCACCTTTGGAAGTTTAGCTTGGATATAGAGTGGAAAAGCTTTGCTAATTTAAAAATTTAATAGATTTTTTCTAAATATCCTATTCAATTTCACGCAACCGCTATAATTTAACAGAGAGGGTGTTGAAAAAAGTTGTGGTATTGGTGTATTAAAATCGCACACTTTCTAAAGGCACATCGTACAGCTGTGATATATTATAGTTTTTGAAGCTTTCCACTGTCCCCGTAGGAGAAAACTACTTTATTATGTCAAACTAGTCAACTTAAACAAGATATTGAACTTTTAGCGTTCGGTCTTTTATATATTCTTACCTGCTGAATAAGTACTCTAAAAGTGAACATATATAGATATACGAATTACGCATATCAACTAATATTTCAGTTAACACAAATTTTTAAAATTTTTATAGTTTTAGAAATGTTTTCATTTAAATAAAACGAGGAACAGTGTAGTAGAGTAGACTACGTCAACTCTGAGATACCCATATGACCGTAATAAAGACATTATATCATCCGATTAAATACTTTTGCCAAAATTTTAAATACACAATTTATTAGGCTTTCATTTATGAACAAAAGAAAATAAAAGTTTAAATGCAGCTCTTCGAACTTCTTCCATTACATCGACTATATTTTATTCAGACTATAGCTATTAAAGTTAACTACCATTCACAATATTTCAAACATCAAGCTTTATTAGGTAATTAGAGTAATGCTCATATAAAATATGAAGTTGTAATGCAACAACTCGAACCAATTGCACTACCCCAACTAAATTTTGCACAAACTTTGGCCATTTAACTAAGCCACTTTTGGCAAAATTTCAAATATCCAGCTATACCATGTACAAACTTATTTTCATATAAAAAAAGAAGTTATATCGCAGCTACTCGAACCCGTGGAGCAAAAAAGCTGGATTGCAATAGCGATGACGGCTATTAAATAAAAATGAATTGGTGAAAATTTTAAAATCTTAACTTTTTTATTTTTTGAGTTATTCTGCGGACGGACATACATAGTTAGATCGAATAGCTAAATCGATTTACTTTTCGATTCTGTTCCGATCCATACCTTTGAGTCTATATTCCCCCTTCCTTCTCTGCGTGACATACGCAAATTAAATTTACCCTTTTGACTTTTGTCACACGGGTATAAAAAAAATTTTTAGGGCAATATGAAAATTTTTTTTGTTTTTTTTATAATAAGTTTTAAAAATTTTTTTAAGGACAGCAAAGTTTTTCGCCACACATTCTTATGCACACACTACATACACTACATAATTCATAATAATATTTAATACTATTATTTACGAGTATGAAATTTTAAAAATGTATATAAATAATAAAGAATGTATGAATATTCAAATTTCGTGAAGAACAATTTTAAATTTTCTATTAGTTATATTGAATAAAGAATTATTAAACCCCACTAATACGTAATACATGCTTTTGAGCTTAACTACTGTGGGATTACTGTGTTTTTCAAAATTTAGTTTCTCTACTGTAGTGGGTTCGAGTAGCTAGCATACAACTTCTTCTTCTATATGGGCATTACTCTATTCATAATGAAGATGGTTGTCTGAAATTTTGCCAAAAATATTTAGTTTTATGGCCAAAGTTTGTGCAAAATTTAGTTGGGATAGTGCAACTGGTTCTAGTGGTTGCCATACAAATTCACCTTTTATATGGACATTACTCTATATCTAATACAGGTGAATGTCTGAAATTTTGTCAATAGCAGTTATCTTTAATGGCCAACATTTAAATAAAAATAAGTTGATGTAGTGAAAGAGGTTTGAAGAGCTAGCTGCCTTTCAACTTATATTTTCTTTTGGATGATATATGAATTTCTAACCGGATGATATAATATCGATATTACTGTCATATGGATATCCAGAATTGACACAATCTACTATACTACACTCTTCCTCTTTTTTTCATACAGTATAACATGAAAATTTGTAACTTCCGATTAAAAATATATATATATATATATATATTTGATTATTTAAAAATTTAAGCTATCTAAATTCTTAGGGTGCGTTTATGTTGGAGCTGCGATAAAGTGATAAGAAAGTCGATAAGAGCATAGCGAACAAAATTTATATTGTTTATCAAAGATTAAAGCGATGCTCCAATATAAACACCTCCGTTTTAATCATGTACATAGTTTTCTTCGCTATACTCTTACCGACGCTCTTATCATTTATCGAAGCTCCAACACAAACGCACCCTAGAAGATATATATTAAATCAGAAAACAACTGAGAGTTTACTATAGTAACTATAGTAAAATTATTTAATTCATGATTACAGCGCATGCCACCATTGGATAATTAAATTTTTTGCAAATATATTAACTATATATATTAAACATAGTAGAAGATCTCCTTCTTGAATTTTATTTTTATTGAAAAAACTTTACTAATAGGCACCAAAATCTGATACAGACACAAAAAAAAAACAATTTTTAAAAAAGAAGAGTTTAAAATGCAATTTAAGAATAGGAATAAACGGAGATATGTAATATAATTCTATACTGCATTTTTCTGAAAAAATTGTAGTAAATGTGTTTTACAATTTTGGAGGTGTGATTTATCAAAGTATTTTTGTTTAGCATTTAAAATTATTGAGGTTTTTCAAAAAATATAATAAATTTTGCTTACCTATAACCATGACTACCATTAACAGTACATATAAAATTTAGGAATATTATTATATAAATTAATTTATTTAAAGAATTTATTTTATTGAAGTACTTTTTAAATCTATTATTATAATAATGTATTATTCTATAATCTAATAAGTTTTTATTATTTTTATTATTATTATTATTATTATTATTATTATTATTATTATTATTATTATTATTATTATTATTATTATTATTATTATTATTATTATTATTATAATTATTATTATTATTATTATTATTATTATTATTATTATTATTATTATTATTATTATTATTATGATTATTATTATTATTATTATTATTATTATTATTATTATTATTATTATTATTATTATTATTATTATTATTATTATTATTATTATTATTATTATTTTTATTATTATTATTATTATTATTATTATTATTATTATTATTATTTTTATTATTATTATTATTATTATTATTATTATTATTATAATTATTATTATTATTATTATTATTATTATTATTATTATTATTATTATTATTATTATGATTATTATTATTATTATTATTATTATTATTATTATTATAATTATTATTATTATTATTATTATTATTATTATTATTATTATTATTATTATTATTATTATTATTATGATTATTATTATTATTATTATTATTATTATTATTATTATTATTATTATTATTATTATTATTATTATTATTATTATTATTATTATTATTATTATTATTATTATTATTATTATTATTATTATTATTATTATTATTATTATTATTATTATTATTATTATTATTATTATTATTATTATTATTTTTATTATTAATATTATTATTATACTTTCTATAAGTATTATGAAATGTTATATTGTTAATAAATTGAGCGCTATAATAAATATTTAAAAATATATATAAATAAAATTTTATTATAATATTTATGATTAATAATATTTTTATTATAATTAATTTTAATAAAATACAATACACTATATAAAATATTAATATGTTTAATATGGCAGTAATGATAGCATTTTTTTGTAATATAATTATTTTTATACGGGTTTCGATTATAATGTTTATTAATATGATATTTATTGTTAATATAATTTTTTTTATTAATTTTTTTTCTATTATTATTATTTTTATTATTAATATTGTAATTATAATCATAATTATTTTTTTTTTTATATAGTATATATTTTTCTCCATTATAAAAAATGATAATTGAATTTTTATTAAAAATTTTTTAATAATAATAATATTATTAATAATAATGTTATACATTTTTTCCTTTTCTTCATATTTATTAAATATAAAATTAAAATTTTGGCATTTTTTATTAATAAAAAAAAATTTTTTATTATAATTGTATTTAAAATTAAATGCAATTCTTTCAATAATAATATAATATGAAATTTCATATATTTTTTTAATTTTCCTAACATTATTTAAAAAAATTTTTTCAAATTTATTTTATTTGATGCGTATGAAAATTTTATAATAATAATTAAAATATAAATAAATAATTTAATCAATATTAACATATATATTATTATTAATATATTATTAGGAATTATTATTTTAATATTATTTTTATAAGAATTATTTAATATGAAAAAAATTATTAATAATTGATTTGATAAAAATTTATCTTTTAATATTAATATTATTAAATTATGTTGTTGCTGTAGTTGTTGTTGTTGTTGTTGTTGGTGGTATTGTTGTTGTTTTCGTTGTTTATATTTTGAATATAAGTTTAATATTGTAATAGTTCGAAATAGATTAAGTTTATTTATTAATGGAGAATCAGTTAATTTGAGAAAAGTTTTAAAATCATTTGATTGGACATTTTCTAAATTTTGATATATTATTAAATTGAACATATTATTTAATATATATATATATATTTTTTTTTTTAAATAAAATTACAAAAAAAAAATTAGACAAAATTAATTTACTCTTTTTTTTTTTTATTACATAATTTTGAATTTTTTTTTTTAATATGCAAAGTTATTTAATTTTTGCTTTAATTATACATTTTTTTTTTTTTTTTTTGTTTTAAGATTTATTTTTTATTAATATTAGCATTGCTAATATATTATGAATTAAATTTAAGTCTAATATTTTTATTTTTTATTCACTCTAATTTTTTTATTTTAATTACGAAACATCATATTTTTTTTTTTTTTTTTTTTATTTATATAGATATATAAATAATTAAATATAGATTTATATTGTTAAATTTTTTTTTTTTAATTAATATAACTTAAAAAATTAATTAGTGAAAATTATAGAAACGAATTTTAATAACACCCATTATGTATTTTTCTTTTAATTGTGTGCTCATTATTATTTTTTTTTTTTTTAATTCTATTTTAAATTATTTGCATACTCTTATTTTAATTGTAACACCTTCTACATAGCGCATTACAAAAAGAAGAACTGGAGAAAATTTATAATATATATAATTTAATTTGCACCAAAAAAACAAAAAAAAAAAAATAAGAATAAGTAAGAAAAAAAAAAAAAAACAAATAAATGTAAAATTAAAAGAAAATATATAATAAATAAAAATAACAGAAGATGTAAAATAAGGTAAAACAAAGCAATAAAAAAAAAAAAAAGTGGTGCAGAAATATCTATACTCGCCTACAAAACTAATAAAATTCACCACAGATTTTATTTGTTTTTTTTATTCAAATCAATAATATTTACACAAATACTTGCTATTAAATTATTAATTAATATTTGTGTTCATTGAAAAAATCGGACGAGATTTATTTTCAATGGACAAGTATATTCCATATTATATTTTGGCCTTACATCAAGGGCCCTTATTGCATCAACAACGCTAATCACTAATCAAGTAATCAAAAATTTATAAATTTTTCTTGCACTAAAATTATATTTAATAAACCAATGAAGTAAAAAAAACCACTTAGTTAAAAAAAAAAAAAGCTGATTATTTGATTAGTGATAAGTGTTTAGTACAATAACAATAGGGCCCTTGGTATAAATATAAATTAAATAGGTAGTACTTATTTTTTAATTAATATTTATACCCGTATGACTATATAGTCAAAGGGTATAATAAATTTGCCATTACGTTTGTGACGCAGAGAAGGAGGGGGGGTAGATATAGACTCAAGTGTATGGATCGGATCAGAATCGAAAAAAAAATCGATTTAGCTATGTATGTCCGTCCGTCCGTCCGTCCGTCCGTCCGTCCGCACGATAACTCAAAAACTAAAGGAGCTAGAATCTTGAAATTTTCGCAAATTCGTTTTTTTGCAATAGCCGTCATCGCTATTTAAATCCAGCCATTTTGGTCCATGGGTTCGGGTGGCTGCCATACAACTTCTTTTTTTATATGAGTATTTCTCTGTACCTATTACAGTTACGTGTCTGAAATTTTGGCAAAAGTAGTTTAGTTTTATGGCCAAAGTTTCTGCAAAATTTGGTTGGTCTGTTGCGGTGAGTTCGAGTAGCTGCCATACAACTTCCTGTTTTATATGAGCATTTCTCTATACCTATTAATGCTGGGTGTCTGAAATTTTGCCAAAAATAGTTTAGTGTATTGGCCAAAGTTACTGCAAAATTTGGTTGGTCTACTGCAAAGGGTTCGAGTAGCTGCCATACAACTTCTTATTTTATATGAGCATTACACTACACCTAATGAAGCTGGGTGTCTGAAATTTTGCCAAAAATAGTTTAGTGTAATGGCCAAAGTTACAGGAAAATTTGGTTGATCTACTGCAGAGGGTTCGAGTAGCTGCCATACAACTTCTTCTTTTATCTGAGTATTCCACTACACTTAATAAACCTGTATGTTTGAAATTTTGACAAAAGTAATTAACCGGATGACGATCATACGGGTATCCCAGAGTTGACACAGTCTACTCTACTACACTCTTCCTCGTTATGTATAGAGTATATTAGAATTCTTATAAACTACTTACTGAATTTTTTATCAGGTCGGTCAGGTCAGGTAAGGATTTAATATCAATAGAATAAAATAAAAAGAATTTTGTAATAATTGTTAGGTTTGAATTGGAATCTAAAAAAAAAACATCATAAAATAAAAGAAACAAAAAAAAAAAAAAAAACAAAAAACGCAACAATAGCAAATTTTTTAAAGGAAGTAATTTCTATTAGATTTCTTTTACGTATATATATACAATTAATTTAACGGAAATAGTTCAACTACATACAACGTATGTTATTTTTTTTACTGGTTGACAAGTCAAGGTAAAGCTAAATAATTCTGCTATCTTTTTTGTTTTTTTTTTTTGTTGTTTTATAGCAATTAAATAATATAAAAATTTATTTTTAAAATACGATTATTAAATATAAAAAAAAAGGGGCCTCGGTGGTGCAGTGGGTAAGCATTTGGCTTATTAACCGAGGGGGGGTCCGGGTTCGATTCCCGGTCAGGTCATACAATATTTAATTAAAAAAAAAAAAATTATTGAAAAAAAATTTTTCTTTACGAATCCCCATGGTGACCAAATATATAATATAAATATACAAATATATAATATAAACAAAATAAATAATATAGTAGTTATAAATAATAGAAAGTATTTAATGAGGGGTGCACAACGGGCCGCAAGGCCTTGGTGTAAGGGGAGACTTGCTTTCCCCCCCGGTCTAAACAACAACAACAACAACAAATATAAAAAAAAATTATGTTTATATTTATTTGTAGTAAATATCATCTATCTTAATCCTTTGCCTATTTAACATTTGGACTTATTATTAAATTATTTTAATATTACACTATATTTTTTTTTTTTATTAGATATGATCCCACCAGGGCCCAAAACTTTTCGATTGAAAAGCCGCCACTTTACCTATCAGTCAGATAAAAATCATTTATGATGACAACCATTTTATAGTTATAAATTCTTTTTAGCTCTCACTTCTCAATTCATTTTATTTAAATAGGTTTTTTTGTAATAATAATAAATTTTGTAAATTTAATTGTAGCAATTAGGAGTACCTATATTCACTTTGGTATAGTTGTTGAAACCAATAAAAGGAAGCAAGCTAGGTATAGAAAAGTTAATATATTTTTGTACAGCGTCAAGTGCTGAGTTGATTTAGGAATGCCTGACTATACGCCGGATAACGCAAAAAATTATTCTATCTTGATGAAATTTATATTAGAGGTTTCGAACCAGGCCAGGATCGAACCAAGGCCAAATGAGCACATATCCGAAATCAATAGAAATAAAATCTTCAAAAAAAAAAAAAAACATGTGACAAAAGAATGTTTTGTATTTAGAATGAACTTCCAAGACTTAAATGCATTTCTTCGAAAAATATCCTAAGAAATAATTTGAGCTTGAAAAGCCGACATGCGTCCGAAATTTTAAAATTAAGTAGAAATTCAAAATTGTACTAATAATTTTTATTATTTTAAAATTCTGGAAAATAATTTTTATGTAACGGTAAAATGGATCCACGCACCATATGACGCCCGTAAATTATTTGCATTAATTTCAAGTATACATACTAAGAATTATATATTCATACGTGGAGTAATCATATTCATTCTAAGAATTAATAAGAATTATTATACTAAGAAATACCATAGTAACTATGCGCAGATTTGTCTTCTCATAAGCTATTCATATATATACCAAATTTATAAAATATAAAGTTTTTGTGTGTAGAAACTAGTTTTTTTTTTTCAAACGCTAACTGTTCAACTGTTAGGCTATAATAAGCCTGTCTGTACCATAAGTATATGTTGGAAACGGCGGTCATATTATATTTGTGCTATTGAAATTGATCTTAATGAATTCCAAATATAATTTAAACATGAGGTAATGCTAAGCCTTATAACATGTATAGGCCTTAGATTTAACGTCTAAGATTTTCAATATATACAAATTTATTTTTGTATTCTATATCTGTGAATTATATAATTACACTAAATTATTTGTTTATATTGTTATATTAATTTTTTTTTTGTTATTAAATATATAAAATTATTAATTATTCTTTAAACCATTAATTTGAGCCCAATGGCGAATGGTAACTGAGTCGAGTCGAAAACCAGAAAAAATTTTTCACTTTCTCTGAAATTCGACCCCTGGCATCCGCATGAAAGGGTGTCACTCTAACCACTGTATCACCCCGTTACGATACCACGAGTACACAGAAATTCGTTTTTGTCAATTAGCCAAATAATACTGCTTTAAGTATACTAAATACAAATAGTGAAGTCGAAAAAAATATGAATGAAACATATTTTATATAATATGTTTCACGTAAATGGCGCCACGCTATGTAATGCATGACTAAATAAAAAATATTTTCTAAAATTTATTAATATTGAAAAAAAAACCAACCGCGATTTTCTAATTAATAAGCAACAGAAGCATAACTGAGAATGAAGTAATGAATAAATATGAATATCATACATTTTGAAAGAAAGCGAATTTTAATATTTTTTCAAGTCTCATGCGATCACAAAACAACGCATCCAACGTCCCTGTATTTGAAATCTATTACTCGATTCACTGCTTCAGCAAATTTCTTCCGAACAATTTTTAAATTTTTCGTGCATACAAAAAAAAACTAGAGACCTAATAAATAAAGATTTTATAGTTTTTTTTTAAATTTTCTTATTAATTTAATTTTTTTTTTTATTTTTAAGAATTTTAAGAATATTCTTCAAAATTTTACAAAAATGGCAACAAAAAAAAAGTTTGGAAGAAAAAAGCTGTTCTGTTCTGTTTTTATTATATCTCTAAAATTTGGGATAAATGGGTATGGTAATTTCCGTACCTATCACACGTCCGCCAAGACCTAATAAGCATAACACAAGTTAAGCCTCCAAAAGGAGCCTCCCAAAACTAAACATAGGCATTTAAGATTTAAAGTACTATATAGAATAAGTTTGTTTTATTTTGACTATACGAAACAGTTATTTAAATAACAAGTCTTAGCTCATAATTTGTTAGTTCTTCCATACATTATAGTTATCAATATTTTCTTAAAATTTCATTACTAAAGCGATGAAAAACTTGGCGTGATAACTGATACCTCTTCGAAGGCAAATTTAGACGTGGTCAAAAATTACTATCTCGTGGTAGGTAAAGTCTGTCAGAAATGTCATACGTAATGATTTTGACAGAAAGCATTGTGTTAATTAAGAATATCATGTCATTATCGCATCTAAATCTTTCACAATACTTCAATGATATTCCCCGAAACAAAAAAAAAATAGTTATTCGTAATTTTCTTTTACATAATTTCCAAGCTTTCTATTTAGTGCGGCAGTACTTGTTGTAGATTTGATATGCGCGGGTAGCATGTTGAACATTTGTAACCCTTTATACATTAGCGAATTTTGTGTTGCAGTTCTATTCCATATTTCGAGCCTAAAGTTATTTCCATGACGTAAGTTATATGGTTGCGACTCGCTAACATAACGTAAGTTTCTTGACAGGTAAACCGGTAGTTTGTTATTTTTTAGCTTAAATACAAAAATCAAAACTTGGAAAATAATTCTTTGGTTTACACTCATCCATTCTAATGAATCAAGCATATCTTTTATGGGAGTGAATCCGTTACATCTTAGTATTATTCTCATTGCCCTATTCTGTAAGATTTGCATTCTCGATTTTGCTTCAGCTGCAGCGGAAAAAACTATTGTTGAACAGTAATCAAAATGAGGTAGTACCATAGCATTATACAACATGATCGCTGTCGACTTCGAAATACTGTTGCGCAATCAACTTAAGAAACCAATTTTTCTTGAAATTTTTTTACAAACCTTATCAATGTGCTCAACGAATTTCAGCTTGTCGTCAATGGTCACACCCAGATATGTCATATCACCTACAACATCTATGGGTTTATTGTTCAATTTTATGATACCATTATCTGTACGCCATCTGTAATTCATGACCATCGCTTTGCCACATTTATTTTAAGCTTGTTCATATTTAGCCAACTGTATATACGATCAAGATCTGCATTAACCTTACCAATCAGTTCATCAAAATTTTTCCCTGATATATATATCAAACAATCATCAGCAAACAAGGCAATTTTACAAGATTCTAGCACTGTACCAACATCATTGATGTATATCAAAAAAAGTAAAACTCCGAGGACGGATCCCTGTGGAGCACCCAGATTAACAGATCTTGATTTGGAGCTAACTTTATTTATTCTCGTATGCATAAAAATTTTCTCATAAAAACTAACCTTTATTACCAATAGTCTCTTAGTCGTATACTCATTTTCGTATCATACCAATTATCAAAAATTTAGCTTAAGCGACAATTTCATATTCCCTTACACTATTCTAAAGAGTAAGAAGTTCCTACGTGCGACAAACATTTTTTCGAAGCAGTTCTTAGAAGTTTAAGTTTGTTTTTTGTTTAAGTTGAAAAAAAATATAAATTTTTATATTGCATAGAGTGGAATATGTTAAGTTATATTAATTGTGTATCTTTTTTTTAATTATTTAAAGTAAACTAAACACTTTTTTTTTTAATATTTAATGCCTAGTTGACATTATGATTATTCACTAGCGTAATATAAACTGTAATACTAGTGCTACTAGCAGACAATGATTTATACTAATAATCGTTTTAATAAAGAAATTTTTCTACTTTTTTTACTAGCAAAAGTAAACTAAGATGACTGAAAATAAAAAATTTTAAAATTTCAGACTGAAAAAATATTTATAAATAAAATTATTGTTTTATTAGAGGACGCTGAATAGAGGATGCAAAATTTTTTAATTATATTTTATATAAATATATAAAATTGGTGTTCAAAAGGTAAAAACAACACCGACCAACATCGTGGGAAAATATGAATTTGGAGTTCGAAATAAAAATGGAGAGAGATTAGTTGAACTATTTCTAACATTCCAAGAGGTCGTCAATGGTAACAAAGATTTATATAAGTATATCTCTGGACATCACCTGGAGGACACACTCGCAATCAAATCGATCATATATCCGTGAGCAGAAAATGGCGCAGTTCATTTAATAGATGTCAGAAATAGAATAGTTACAGATATCTGCAGCGATTATGAACTTACAACTGGTGACTCCAAGATAAAGTTGAGAGCAAAAAAACAACCAGGCAAAGAAGAAAAAGACGGTTAAACCATCAAACTTCTAGAAAGAATATCTACAGTGGCGGAAAGTCATGCATGGGAAATTGTAGTTGTATTCAATCAAGTCGGAGAGGATCACGAGGCACAGTCAGAATGAAAAATATGGATCTCTGATGATACATAGTACCTTACAGCTCAAAGAAGAGAACTGAAACGGCAGCTATTCAACAACACAGCCAATAGCAATCAATACAGCATAATTGCCAAACAACTAAAGAAGGTTGCAAGTTGAAATGATACGAGGATGCCGAATTGTTATGACCTAACACCAGAATATCAGCAGAACTTCAATATCCTCGCATCAGAAATCCATGGGAAGAGGAATCGTTGCCCACATCATGGAAGAAAGGCATTTACATGAAAATACCAAACAAAAATGATTTGAGAGAATGCAGTTGGAATACACCTTATAAAATTCAAGAAGGTCTTTGACAGCAACAAATATTTTGCAATTTGGAGAGCATTAAGCAAGAAAGGATTACCTCAGAAAATAATTAACATTATCAAAGGATGTACGAGGATGTGGTCACGGAATAACTTGGAGTCACACACGACAACTCGAGGAATTAGACTAGGCGAACGGTATTTGTCTAATAGTGCACAAGCTCATCGACATTCAAGCTAAATTAGAACATCTCATAAAATTAGCCGATGATTTGGATTAAAGACAAATATCCAGAAAACTAAAACCATGCGAATAAACACCTGTAAAAGACATTACCATTGAAGGAAACCCCGTCGAAAATGTAGATGCTTCTGCTATCTAGCAACTACAATTACATCGGAGACGTCGATGTAATATAAAATTAACACAAAAAATTTGATAAGTAAATCCAGTGTATTGTTTTTTTTGATTCCGAAAAATCATAACAACCAAATTAGTTTTTAGGAGAGAGGATGTAAAACGAAGATAAAATTGCGCTGGTGTAATACTAACAATCAATTTCACTTTTTTGATTTATTCATCCGACGCCAAATCGTTCGCTAAAATCAAAGATACACGTGACGTCAGAGAATATTTTATGTTCGTTTCACAATCTCTCTCCTATAAACTAATATTGTTGTTATGATTATTCGGATTCACAAAAAGCGGCTTCGATGCACCTTTATAATTACTAGTACTAGAATGTCAGATGAATGTTTCCGACTCTTTTCTTCTAATGTGATTTTAATTTCCTTCCCTAAGGTTTTCATACAAACATTTCATGCATATGCATTTTCTTATACGTATACAATTGGAACGGGTACTTCTTCGGTCAATATTTAAAGTTTAATAAATGAAAATGTTTACTAAGTAGTTTTTCATTAATATAATTTCATTATAATTTGTTTCGTATGAAAATATTTACTATTTGATTTAATTTAATTTTCATTTAAAATATATATTTTTTAATAAAAATATAATTCAACAAAAGTTTTGTAAAATAATATTGGAATAAGAAATTGCAGTCAATTATTTTGAAATAAATAAATCTTTTGCAGACATGAAATCTACATTTATGTTAATCGTGTTGTACTCGTATATTTAAGTTTTGAATGGCGTGAATTCATTTAAACTTTAATATTTTTTCAGAAGGGAACCTAAAAAAATATATAAAATATTTTTATTTAAATAAATATTTATAAAAATTTAAAAAAAAAAACTTACACATGGAAGGAAGCCTCCCGTGTTTTTCCGAAATTCTTTATGCACTTTCTTCTCAATTTATCAATCTTATCTTTAATTAAATACCTTTATTTCATTCAATATCTTTCAATATCTTTTTAATTATTTTAAAGAGCAAACAACACAGAAATTTTCATCGTGAATGCAATATTTTCTAATTTGTTTTCATTTAGTTTAAACTTTGAAGTATGTACTTAAGAGTTTTTTTTGCATCTAAATTTTAATAACTTAAATACAAAATATTACAATATAAAAAACCAAAAATTTAACATAAAGTATTTACGTAGAACAAAAAAGTTAGACAAGTTTTTTTATTTCCTAAAATCAACTTTATCGTATTTTAGTTTATTTTTATTTTAATTTTTAGTTTTTTTTATTTTTTTGTTTGTATGTTTGTCGATGTTTGTATGGCGATGTGTTTACATTTGTATATATCTCTTCTCTTTTTTGTTTTTTTTTTTTTTTTTATGTATATCATATCAATCGCTGCATCATGTATGTACGCAGTTTGTGTATATTTTGATTATGAAATAAAAAAATATTGATAGAAAAAGAAGAATGAAATTTCTTTTTTTTTGCTTTATATTTTTTTATTTGCATTATTCCAAATCTTTCAAATCATTAGAAAATAATTCCATAAATTGTCTTCTAATGTACCTACGTATTTTAAATTGTCGTTAGTTTAAAATAGGTACATACCTATGTAAAATTTTTTTATAATTTTAGGGTTTTTAACTACCTATTAAAAAAATATAATTAAAAATTTTTGTTTATCTTATTGAAAATTTGTTTTATAATTTTATTATTTAATTTAGAATTCTAAAAGGGAAAAATCCGGGTAAAATATATCATGGAAAAGTATATAAATAAGCTTTCAAAATTCATATTCCATTCGGCATAAAAACCCCTTTAAGTATGTAAATACACATTATAAAATATACATATGTATGTATTTTGCCATGTCTTTTGTTCTGCCGGAACCATAATCAGAAAAACCACTAATTTCATCCAGTGCACTTTTATAGTATAGTCTTCTAATGGCTATTTCATCGAATACCAATAACAGCCAACCTTTCAATTAAATCTTTTTCTGAGAATATAATGCCTAACTCATTTATATTTTTGTCGTTAAGACCTACATTTAAATGTTTGATGGGGATCCATCTATTAAGGGAACTAAAATGGGGCAAATTAAGCTTCACTCCATTTCTCAATAATTTATAACCCTTTTGGTGAATTAAAATTAATATTTATTGCTACGTTTTTTTCATCTTCGGACCATTTAGGTACTAACACTAAAAATTCATTTTTAAAAATTGTTTGGGTTCAATACGCAAGTGAAACTGCCTATTAATAATGCTACATAAAGATAAATCCTGTTTTTCTTTTTTTAATTTTTGCCTTAACTATTTATTTTGATTTTTTAAGTAAATAATGTTTTTTTTTTTTAATTAAATTTTGCTTCTTAAAGAAAGCCAACCTTTTAAGAACTTTCGAATACTTTTTTAAATAAAAATCTGCACTCCTCAAAAATTTCAAACAATGCCTGCAAAACAAACTTTTTTCATCTGACGAGACAGTTTAAAAATTTTCAAAAAGTGCATTCAAATTTCTTACATTTTTGTTAGAATACCACTTAGTTATTAGTGCTTGAATAAAAAAAAAACAACAATAAAAATAATAAATAAAATTTTTAAAAAAAAAAATCGTCCAACTTGATAAGGAAATATAAAAAATTGTACATAGGTACATCGATTGAAAAACAAATAAAATAAAAAGAAAAATAAAAATAACGCAAAGAAATAATCTCAATTTGATTTATATACGGTCATCTTTTTACGATAATGCGCTGTTTTCAAATACCGTATTGGGGTGATTTCAAATCAACAAAATTGACTAACATTTTTTGTTCTAGATGAATAATTTATGTATATGATTTCTTTATGATTGTATATCTGGAAAATCTAAGACGTTTCTACATGTTAAAGGCCTTGTACTATCTCATGTTTAAATTGTATGTGGAGTTCATTAAGATCAATTCTAATAACACAAATATAATATGACCCCTTGTTCCAACATATACACCCCTATTCTAATTCCCTCCTAGAACTTCTACGAAAAATTGGCTACGCTACCTAATAATTGTAATAATTGTGCTACCTAATAATATTTGAATATTATTTTGAGAAAAAAGTATTTTAAGATTATTTTGATTATGTCTAGTTCTTTCGTTATTTTATCCTTAAAAATTTTAATATATGAAATACGAATATGCTAAGAATGAATATTTCTTTCGTAGATTTTTGCACTTTTCGTAACGTTAAGTCGGAATTTAGAATAGCTTTTTCGTAGATTACCCCCGATGTAGCTGTACGAGGGAATTTAGAATAGGGATGTGCATATATTTTAAATAAAAAAAAATCATAAACTGTAAAGAAAAGATAAATATGTAGGTATGTAACTTGAGGAATATTTCAAACTTTAAACTTAACTTTTTTAGGAATGAGAAAACCAAAAACATGTTATTGTATGGAGGTTTAAATTTGTTTATTAACTTACCTATTGAATTAAAGAATGAAAATGATTTAAGAATTTTTTAAATAAAATAACGTTAAAAATTTTTTACTAAATCTACTTATTGTAAATTAAAGTTTAAAATTTTAAAAAAATAGTAAAGCTCTTTACTAAATAAATAAAAAAGAAATAAAAACATTTTTAAGAAGATCCAAATTGTCTGATCCAAATTTGTCCAAATGATTTAACCATTGATTGAAAAAGAGAATTGTATAGTTATGAGAAAAGCCATTGATCAAAGTGGTCAAACATATAAGAACTTAAAATTTTTGGTCGCCAAACTTAGGACTTGTTGTTATGGAAACTTACTAAGGAGATTATTCGCTATTTTTAATTTTTTTTCTATTCGTCTTTTTTAATATTATTTTAGTGCAACTTTCAAGTTTTATATATTCTAGCAATGAAAAGAACCAATTTTATGTTTAGAAAAAATATTTATTTTAATAATGCTAGATTTAGATGTCACTAGAAATTAAACTTAAATTTATAATTATAAGTTTTAGCTTAAACATAAAATTATGAAATGTAAATATTATTTTAAGAATACATTCCTTTAATTTATTATTACAATTTAGGTTCACGTAAGTTCACTGATTGATTATGAGAATTAGGTCATGAATAATTAATTGTGTAGATATTGCAAAAGTTATAATATATAAGTTATTAAAGCTAAAATTTTAGTTGAAAGCAAAATTAAAAATGATAGTGTTAAATTTTATTTAAAATGCCGTTCGAAGTTATATTATTATGTGGAAAAATATTCTGTTATGTTGAAACATGAAATAAAGTTGATGAATTTGAATTAGTTGAGCAACTTTTGGTGTTACTGTGAAGTGACATAACTCGCGTCTCATTTAATATTATTAGCAGCTGGGAGGAATTTTTATATTTTCTAAAGAAATTTCTAGTCTTATACAAGTCGCTTTTAAATTTTCATATACCTTTATGTTACTTCCTAAGTTGTACAAAGTCAGTGCAGAGCTCTTTCTTTGTTAATTTCTAAATATTTCTTAGTATGTACTTACATTTTTGTCCATAGTTCTTAGTCCATAGTCCATAGTTCATCTTCAACCTTTACTTTATAACTTATATTTTATTGAAATTTTAAATGTTACGCGAACATTGTTACACATACACCAAAATGTTCGGTAGGATTTAAAATCCTCATCGAAATACGAAAAAATTCTTGATTTCTAGCCAACAAGTAACACAAAAACTAATATTCCATTTAAAAAGGAAAGACTGAATCACTCAATTATCACGTTGTATGTGGAAAAGAACTGTTTATAAATAAATAATGTTCATTCAACACACGAAAAATTTTGTTACGCAATAATGTTACGCACACCGTTTAAAAAAATTTGTGTTGCGATTATTTGAAAACATTTGAGATAAAACCCCGTTCCCTTTATAATAATTTTTCAAATTTTATTTTGGGCTAAGTACCTACTTTCTGTTAAAATAAAGAGGTTTAAATAAAAAATATCTCGTACTTATAAACTTCTAGATAATGCCCTGAAACTTTTGAATGAGCGCTTTTCTTATTTACCTTATGTTTATTTTACTTTAAAAAAAAAAACAGTTTAATGCAATTCAGAACTTCAGATCTAGTTGGTGGAATTTGCTTTATAAATTATTCATTCAATTCATTTCCAATTGTTCGTTCTTTAATTTAAACAAAAAGAATATATTGAAATTGGCTTAAACAAAAATTTTAAAACCATTTAGCATTTAATTATAAACTAAGCGCTAAATTAAGAGCTGTTTTTTTTAATATATTCACACCTATTCTAAATTCCCTCGTAGACTTTCTACGAAAAATTGGCTACGCTACGAAAAAATTGTTTTAGTGATTCTAAATTCCCCCGTAGAAAATTAAATTTGCAATGGCAACTTTGACGTTTGAATTCCTTTTTTAAATAAGAATGATGTTTATTGTTTTCAAATTTGTAGTAGGTATCTAATAATTTTTGAATATTATTTTGAAAACAGTATTTTAAGATTAAAAAATAGTAAGATCATTTCTTTAATATTTTGATTATGTCTAGTTCTTTCGTTATTTTACCCTTAAAAATTTTAATATATGAAATACGAATATGCTATGAATGAATATTTCTTTCGTAGATTTTTGCACTTTTCGTAGCGTTAAGTCGGAATTGAGAATTACTTTTTCGTAGATTATCTCCGACGTAGTTGTACGAGGGAATTTAGAATAGGGGTGTTTTTTTTCCAAATGATAGTCAGGTTAAGTTTTTCTAATATTTTTTAATTTACTTCCTTACCAGCCAGATATTCGAAAAATTAAGTTAGTTTTTAATGTAACAGATAACATAAAACTAAAAAAAAATTTAAAAAATGTGTTTAAAACAAAAGATGTGTCTTATTATTATAAAGAAATAATTTCATTAAAAAAAATTCTACTTTTATTAAACTTTTTAAATAATTTTATTTAATTTAGCAACAATAAACTAATTTTCATTATACATTGTTTTAAATTTTTTTTTTTTTATTCTTACTTTTTATATTTTTTTTTTTGTTACTATGCAATTTTTTATTTTTATTTATTTATTTATATATTTGCAAATTACGTTTTATTTTAATTCACCATTTATAATAAGAAAATATATTATATATATATATAAATATATATATATATATATATATATATATATATATATATATATATAATTAAATATGTATGAATTTATTAGATAAATCCAAACAATTATGTAAACACATATACACTTATTAAAAATAATAAATAATTAAACTAAAAAAATTAAAAATATTTAATAATAATAATAATTATAATAGTAATAGTTGTTTATATACATATTCTTTAAATCCTTTCACATAAATATATTTTTTGAAATATATATATAAAAATATATATATATTTATAATTTTATATTAACATATATATATGGAAATATATATATATATATATATACTTCCATAAAAAAATATAAAAAAGTAATTTTCAATTAAATATATAAGGATAGCTTGAAAACGCATTAATGTCAAAAAATTCAACCCTAATCCAGATTTTGATAAAATTTATTTCTCTATCTTAATTAATTTTTTGTTTAAAAAAAAAAACATGCTTAAACAAATAAATTGTTCATACTAGATAACTTAACAAAATATAATATTGTTTATAAGTTTATACAAAGAAAAATAGGACCTATTTTAACACAAAACAAAAACACTAAATTGAATATCTCAATAATTTTTCTGTCCGTATCACAAAATAATTATTTTGGCATCTAAAACTTGTTTTTTGTAATATTACCGATCCATAAATTAAATCAAAGAAAATGCATTGCTGCTTAAGTGACAAAATATTACAAGTCAACAATACCGTTGAATTACGAAAGAAAGAAGAACGAAATTTAAAATTCTTTTTGTTCACGTTTTAGCATTTAAACCGTTTTCTTTGTAACAATATTAATAAAGATTTTCACGATTAATTGTAATAAAACGTGAATACTAGTATATTTAGTGTATATGTAGTTGTAACCCATCTTTTGTAAAAATTGTTTTTTTTTTAAAGAACAATCTCACAAAAATATTGTTAACAAGTTTTCAATTTGTGCATGATTATATAACGTACCTATTGTTATAATTGAAAATAATGAAAGTTTGTGATATTCAATTCTTAAAATAAAATTTTTTGTTAAAAAATTTTGTTTATATTATTTTAAATTATAAAGTAAAATAAAGTAAATAAAAAATCAAGTAGTTTAATTTCACTAGTGTTTGAATTTTGCAAATACAAATATTTCGTCTTAGCCATCCAGACTTCTGAAATGTTTGCACTCGTTTCAACTTTTTTTACTTTTCGAGTACAAGCACTTAAAAAGTTTGCATGTCGAAAAAAAATACTTTTATTTGTAAAATTAAACTTTGTTTTGTATTCAATGTTGTTTACGCATATTAATGCGTATAAAATGGTTATGTTTTCTAAATAATGTCTACATTGCAGTATAAAGAAGTCATAACTTATACAGTAGTTATACTACTGCATTTATATGCAATTTTTAAAATTAGCCACTTATATAAGATTCAGTATGCATTTGTATTTCATTTTTTTTTTTAAAGATTTTTAAAAGTCAATTAATTAACCGAATGAAAATTTGATATAATGTTCATAAATATCAATAATTTTTAAATCATTCATTTTATACATCTTTTATTTAATTATAGGTTCACGATAAAGGATCATAAAAAGATAAAAAATATGAAAGTTTTCAATTTCAATGCAGCAAAGTTATGGTATACTAAAGATTATTTTTATTAATGATAGTGAAAATTGGTAAGATATAAGCTGCTGTATTTTTTTTAAGAACAAAAACATTGTTATAAATTAATTTTTTTTCACAAAAATCTTTAACTGAAAAATTGAACTTACACATATATATATATAATGTATATACGTAACATATAAATATATATATATATATGTACATAAATATTATGTAAAAGAAAAAAATAGCTTTTTTTTAAATTTTTATTATTTACACTTTTGACTAATTTTTGTATAAATCTTATAAAATGCCAAAAAAAATTTGAAATATATATATATATATACATATATTAATAAAAAAAAGTTAAAGATAATAAAAATTTAGAATAAAACAGTAGAAATGTAATAATAATAATTATAACGATTTTTTTTTGTTTTGTGTAACACAATATTAATAGGTCTTACATAAGTTTAATTTTCAAAGTTTCACTTCAAGGAATATCTCCGTCTAATTAATTTCTTCATTCAAATTTGTTTTTACTTAAATATAAAATACCAGTTTTGAAAAAAATTTTTTGTTCAAATATCAATAAATTTTGTAAATTTTTAGGAATATATAAATATATATAGTTGTTACAGTTAAAATATTCATTCAAATATTAATAACAACATGTTAAATTAAATCGATAGGCTTATGCTGAAGTCCATCGAAAATTTTGTTCGAATCGAAAAGGCCATGCGGTAGTATTTGCAAATGTGAAAGTCATATGTTTCGTAAAGTATTTTTTGTATCTAGTAAAGTTAATGTAGCTAGGTACATTTAAAAAATTTTTTTTTTTGTTAAGAGCATACCTATTCTTATTTTTGGTAGGTAATAAAATATTTTTGTAAATTAAAAGAATTAACTGCTTTATTATCTCGAAAGAAATTTCATTAATTTACCTTTTCGATGTATTACAACATAACACAAAAAAAAAACAAATCCTAATAAAAAAAAAATTAAGTTTTGCCGAAATATATAAAATTTTGATATAGCATACTATGAATGGATTTTTTTTTCATTCAAACCTTTGCTCGGACTTCAACATAACCAAATTAATGTTATCTTAAATATGTGTGTTCAAAAAGCAAAATTTTATGTTCAATCAAAATAAAAAAAACATATTTTTCTTCTTTAAAAATTAACAATATATAAAAAATACATTTTTATAACAAATAAAAAAAAAATATTTTCTATAAAATACGAAAGAATTTTAAAAGCAGTTCCTTTCAATCAATAACTGGTTTTATAATTTAAAAAATTTTTTAGTAAAATAATATAATTCTTTTTTAAAACTTTTTTTATAAAACATATTTATAAACAAGGTGGTAAAACCATATTTTTACATTTTACAAAAAAGGGAATATTTAATTAAAAAAACCGTCAAGTGAACAATATATTAAATCAGCTACATTGCACAATTGCTCAATTGCACAAATATTTGTAGGAAATTAGCAAAAAATCACTTTATATAACTTAAAATACATACTTTACAACATGATACAAAAAAAAAAAATATTGAAACATTTTTTGAAAAATAGAAGTTATAATATAATAGAATAAATTTAAGATATAAAAAACATTATAAAGAATATTGAGATATTACCTTCATATATTTCCTCTCCAAGTTAAGAATAAAATTTTATTCTTATATAACGGTACTTATTATGAGATAGCATTAAGCGATCATAGAAATAAGAGCTTTACATTAATTTTTTAACTTACGAAAATTTTTAAAAATGGTATTTCGTTTTTTTATGCAACAAGAAAGTTTTGAAATATATAAATCGTCTTTTATCAAAAATGTTAAAAAAAAAACTTCTAAAAGAAAATTATGTATGACTTTATGACTTTTCAGAACTACTATTAATATTTAACATTCATATTGTTTTGTAATTAGAATGTATATATATATATATATATATATATACTAAACATATTTATGTCCATATTATTACATTTAAATAGACATATATTCACTTTTATTTCAAGTATGCCTTTTATTGTACAGGTATGATATAAGTTTATTTACATATAATTAATTTAATATACAATAAAAATCATGGCAATAATAAACACGAATTTTTTTTTTTTTTGATATTTTTAGTAAGTATTTTGATTTGTTTTTTTTTTTTTTTTTATGTGGGTAACAAAGTATTTCAGTAGTATATTAAAAATAAAACAATTATAAAATAAAATTTTATAATTAAATTTTTGTCGAATATAATCGTACAAGTGATACTTATCTTATTTAATTGATTAATATTCTCTTAAGAATTATTTTGCAGCCAAATTGTATTTATATATTTACAACAAATATATATATATATATTATGTATAAATATACATATATATTTATATTTTTTTTTTAACTGTAACAAATAATAGGTTTTCTTTATATGTATATATATTTATATATATAGATCTATAAGTGTATATATAAATAAAATAAAAATCAAATTCATCAAACAAAAATTAAAAGCAAATTAAAATGTAATACTTGACTGAAGTATAAAAAATTTTTTTCTTTCCAGTTTTTCTTCTCCAATTTTATTTTATAAATACATAATGTACATCATAGCTTTTATTTTTTTTATAAATATTATAGAGATAATATTGTTCATATAAAAAAAAAAAAGTGCTATATTTTTATATAATTAAAACACATTCAACATTTACAAAATTTTAATATTTCTTAAATATTTCTTTTATTTAAAATTGTGTTAAAAATGTGTGCAAGATTTTGTAAATTTTTAATTAAAGTAAAATAAGTTAACAAAAAATAAAATAATAAAAATTAGTTGAAAAATTTTAATTTCTATTAACTAATATTATTTCCAAATAGAAAAACATTTTGATTTCTATATATTTTAAAAGAAACAATTCAATTATTGTTTTTTGGGCAAATATTTAAATATTTGAATTCATGACAAATGGTAACTTCTTTTATATATATATTTTTGTTTTTTAATATTAAAACTTAATAGTGTTTTTTTATAATTTAAAAATTGTGTTCTAATTTTTTTTTTTTTTTGATTTTAAGGAAAACTATTTGCTGTTGTTTTTGCTTTCGTTTTCAGTTTAATTAATTCAATATTATTTGTGTACTGTTGTTTTTTTTCAACATTTTTTTTTTAAAATCTGTTTTTTATGTAGTATTATATACATAATTATTTAGCTAAACAAAACATTGCATTAAAAATAAATACTAAAGATGTGTATTACCATCTATTTATATATATAATGCTCAAAATGTTAAAAGTATATAAATCTAATTATAAAAAAATCCACGGTATACATAGACCGTTCTTTAGTAAATTTGAAATTAAATGTAAAAATTATAATGAAAATATGCTAAAGTTATCAATTTAATTTAGTATAATCTTTTTAATTTTCTCTTTTGCAGTTTTCCGTTCTATTATCCAAGAGATGGCATCATTTTTGTTTTGAATTAAATAGAAATATAAAACTCTAAAAAAAAAGGTGCATTAAATTATAAAAATTTAAATGACTAAGCAGCAAAATTATCTCTATAATATTAAACTTAAAAATATAAATTATTATTATTTAAAAAAAGTTTGATATTTTATAAAATAAGGTTCGTATTTTACTTTTTTAGAATTATTATCATTCTTGTATAATATATAAAATGTATATATTCAGCTACAAGCAAATATTAAAAAAAATTCAAGTTTAAATAAAAAAAAAAATTGGAACTCTAAAGCAACATTTTTATAATAAATTCAAATTGATTTTAAAAAAAATACAATAATAATAATAATGAAATAAAATCAAAACTTAATTTCATATTCAAACTATAACTAAATATAAGATATATATTAATTTCAATATATATATTATTTTTATATATATTATATTCATATATATGTATGTACTATATATTTATACATTTATATATAAATTATAATTTTTATTTCAAATTTTCAATATTTTAATTCTATTGTGAAAGCCAATCAAAATAATATAACAAACACACAATGAATTAAGATGTGTCCCCATAATCACGATCACCAACGTTAATACGATCTTGGGCAGCAGTAACAGAAAATCCTAAAATCCGAGCATCTAGTTTTGTCATCTTGCTTTTTTTCACTTTTTTTCCTTTACCCTAAGTCAAAAAAAAAACGAAAAATATTAAAATATTTAATAATTAACTAAAATATTTAAAATTTTTATTAAAAATTTTTAATTTGAACATCAATAATTTATTGGGTTTGGGCTCGAGATTTGTATATAAATGTGTTACATATTTTGACAAATGTTTTTGACAACAAAACTATTGTCGCGATCTGCAATTTGAAAGTAAAAGGAAATGAAATCGACATATGATGAATTTGTAGTTAGAAATTTTAAACCTCGTTTATAAGAGTTAAAATAAAGGATACAGCAATTAAATAATGCTGACTTTAATTAAGTGTAACAAAAAGAATATATCAATAAATTTAAAAAAAAAAGTCATACTAACCTTTACTTCCTGGAAATCATTTGATGAAGGGTTAACAGCAGGAGCTGGAACACACATATCATCTATATGAGCATTTTGGGCTCGTTGTTGATTTTTATACTTACTACGACGTTCCAAAAATTGTTTAGCAAAATCAGTACACTCTTTTGTTTCACCTGTAATTAATAATATATAATATTATTTTAGAATAACTCCTTCATATATGTATAATTAATTTTACCTAGATATAATCGAATGTAATCTTTTACTTCAAAAGGAGACTCAATATCTTGCAAAAATGAAATAAAAGTCGGAACTAAAATGATTAGTAATAAATAACAATTGAATCAAAATAAAAATAAATTTTTTACCATCAAGGCCTGAACTAAATGTCGTTAAGGATTTTACGCACCAGCTTGTAAACTCATCACGAGCGTCATCTCTCTTGATATTAATATTCCCAGTTGAATTGGAAGTAGAGTCTCTCTTTTTGATTTTACTATCGATATTGCTACTTAATTTAATTGGCGGTGCTTTATTGCTATTATTAACATTTGTTTGGCTTTTAGTTATAACTGATGTCATTGATTGCTGAGCACTCTCCTTTCGTATTGTTTGCATACTGGATACTGTTTGACTTTTACTAAGCCCAGTTCGTAACTGTTGATTATTTTTATTATTGAGATTACTGGATTGTAATCCAGTAACTAAAACTGAAGCAGCAGTTACAGTAGTATTTGAACCAGTTTTAGACGGTTCTTCCCAAAACCCAGATTGACTTATTGAATTACTATTTGTATTAGTTGCACCCCAAGTTTTTGTTACTGAATTATTATTAGTATTAATATTATTATTGTTGTTGTTGTTGTTGTTGTTGTTGTTGTTGTTGTTGTTATTGTTGTTGTTGTTGTTGTTGTTGTTGTTGTTGCTGTTGTTATTATTGTTGGTGTTATTATTACTAGTATTAGGTATAGTAATAATATTTGTACTAGCCGCAACAATACTTGCTGCGCTATTACCATTCCAAGCATTGTTTTGTGTGGTCCTTGTATTCCATATGCCACCAAATGGATTTATAGCATTATTTTGCGTTGATGTTGAATCTAATTCTTTTCGCCTTGTTTGTTCTGTAGAATTTTGTTCGTTTGCCAGTCTCCTAGCTTCCTCTGCTTGAATTTCAGCTAATGATTTAACAGCTACTGGAGTTGCATTCCATTTTACTTGTGCACTTTCTTTAGCAGCCATTAATTCTACCTGTTGTAATTTGCGCTGCGATTCTAAAAATTGTTCCAAACGCTGTTCTTCTGCACGTCTTTCTCTTTCAGCCTTTTGAATTTCAGCTAAGTTGGGACCCGGAGTTGTTAAACCTGAATTTTATTTTGTTGTTAAAATTACTTATATATTATACAGCATATAATATCTATTTATTTATTTTATTTCAAGTAATTATAAATGTCAATTAATGATTCAGAATATTTTATTGGAACGTATTTTAATATTTAAGTTAATTAAAAAGCAATATCTATATAATTTCAAAAAACATTTACCTGGTAAACCTGTATTAGACCATGGAGCAATAGAAGAACCAGTCACACGTTGACTTTTTTGTTGTTTATTTTCATAAGCTTCAAAAAGAGCACGTCTACGTTGCAAATCAATATCTTTTTGACGTTTTTCTTCATCCAGAATTTCCCGTCTTTTTTCTTCTTCAATTTGCTGTTGTCGCTTTCGCTCATCTTCTACTTGCTGACGCTGTTTTTTGTCTTCTTTTTGCTTACGTTTGTCGTCAGCTACTTCACGTTTTCGCTCTTCTTCAGCCTGAATTTGAGTCTGTTTTTTGTTATCTTTTTTATTATTATTTTTAGTAGTAGCTTTCCTGAAGGGCTCTTCAGGTTCTTTCGGTTGCAATTGTTGAGTTTGTTGCTTTTGATTAAGGGTAGAAACTTTTTCATCAATATCTTTTTTATTTCCTTTTTCGATATTTGTTTCCTTCTTAATATTATTATTAGTATTGTTATTATTATTAGTATTATTATTATTAAAAGTAGTATTGCTACTCAAATTCTGTTGGTTAGACTGATGTTGCTGTACGTTATGATTAGGTTGCTCATCTGGTATTTGTACTTTTGTTTGTTGTTTTTGTGGCTTTTGATGTTGTGGTTTTAGCTGTTTATTTTGCTGTGGATTTTGTGTTTGAATTTCTGATTGTTGGTGTTGTGTTTGTGAAAATAGTTGTTGTGAAGTTTTTTGGTTTGATTGTGGAAGTTGTTGGGATTGTATTGGAGGCTCTTGAGATTGTTGTATTTGAAGTTTTTGTTGTTCATGTTGTCGCATGCTTTGTTCTGGTTTAAATTGCTGTACGCCAGCTGGTAAATGTTGTTTAAATAATTTGTCTACTTCATCATGAATTTGCTTTTGTAAGTGCTGGGGTTGTTGCTGTTGATGATGTTGTAACTTATGTTGTTGCTGATTCTGCTGATGAAGTTGTTGCAACTGCTGTTGTTGTTGTTGGTGTTGCTGTTGTTGTTGTTGTTGTTGTTGTTGTTGTTGTTGCAACTGTTCTTCTATAATTTGCTTTTCAGTTTTCATTTCCGGTTTTCCTATAATACAAATAGAATTTCGTTAAAATCAAGAACATTCATTAAAAAACAAATGAAAAAATAGTAAATAGTTAAGTAAATTTTAAATTAAAATCTTGAATAGGTGCATTATATTTTAATAAATAAATACCAAGCTGAGGTTGCTGTTGCATTGATGATAAAGTTCCAAAATCCCACATATTAATTGGAGTTTTGTTTGGATTTGATATCTGTGTTGGTGTTGCAATATTATTGTTGATTGAAGTTTGAGCTCCTCCTGTAATTGCTGTTGTCCATGAAGGTGGATTTTGCGGTTGATGATGTTGTTGTGGTAAATGGTGTTGCTGTACTAAATTAACTGCAGCTGCGGCCGCACCAGTGGGCCATTGATTCATATTATTCATTACAGAAACATTAGATGCTGCAGCTGCTGCAACGGCTTTTTGCATTTGTAACTGAATTAATAAAGACTTTATAGGATCGTTTTGCTCATTATTAGCCCCATTTGTTGCTGCAGTAGATGAATTTTGATGACTACTAATTTGAGTAGAGAGAGAACCTGGTTGCGTTCCTGTACTTCCAGAATTTGATACACTTTGTTGCTGTTGTTGATGCATCATATTATGAAAATTAAAATTTGATGTTCCAAAATCACTTGATTTATTATCATTGGTATTTGAAGTAGTCATTGTTTGTAAATTTCCGCTACTAGAATTATTGAACCAATTTGGATTAATTTTTGTTTGATTTATTTCCTGTTTTCCTGCTGCAAGAAGTTGATGTAAATTATAAGAAATTGGTGATACTACATTTAAAGATTGACTTAGAGCTTGTAAACTATTTAAGTAATCGGGATATGCTATCTGAGACATTTGTTGATTCAACAATACTTGTTGTTGCTCTCTAGACAACATATTCCACGGTTCAGATTGAGTAAGGTGAGATAAAATCGCCGCACGGTGTTTTAAGTAAAATTGTTTTTGTAAATAAAGCAGTTGTTGCATAAGAAGAATTTGCTCTGGCGTTGTGTTATGACTATTACCTACATTTAAATTATTTTGTGGATTTGGTCCCGGCCCTAAGACTGAAGAAATAGCTGTGTTTTTACTACCTACAGCACCAGTATTAAGACCACCAGGTTGCGTTTGTACGGATGAAGAAATGTTTCCGTGTTGTGAAAGTGGAGGCGCGTTGCTTAAAGACTGATGTTTTTGTGAATGTGTCTGTTGTTGCGGATGTGAAGGTGTTGGAGCAATATCTATTAATGGGGGTATAAGATGTGAAGACAGGAAGGGCATACTATTTCCACATAGTTTAACAAGTTCACCAAGTGCCGCGTAACGTATATCACAAGCTCTTCTTACAAAAAGATTTTCATCAAAATAACCTGCTCTATACCATTCTGCCATTTCAGTAGCAGTGAATGGACCTTGAACTTTTCCTTGTGGGTCTCGATAATACCAATCATTACCAGAAACTGCTGAGGATTGTGAAGTTTGACTAGTCATCGTATGAGAAGATTGTTGAGTTGAAGGAGGAGGAATGATTTGTTGAGGTAAAACAGTATTTCCTAACGCATTAGATAAAGTAGATGATTGCTGCGAAATTTGTGTTTTCTGTTGTTGCTGATGTTGTTGTTGCTGTTGGTGGTGCTGATGTTGTTTTTGATGTTGTTGAATAGAATTAGAACTCGTTGGTGAATTTGATTTTTTGGATTGCTGTCTTTTAGATGTAGTTGTATCATCATCAGTAATTAATTTGGCTACCATATCATCTACTTCCTGCATTCGATCTGGTATGTCAGAAAAATTAATTTGATCACGATTTTGTGAATGATTTTTGATCAAGTTTTCATTTAAATTAGATTGTTGCGATCTTCCAGATTCTGAGGCACTAGTTTCAATTTTAATATTAATATTTTTTGTTTTAGAGCTAATAGAGGTTTCAATATCAGAGTTGGCTGATTGAACTTTTTCGTTATCTTCAATTTTAACATCTTTATTATTGTCAGAAGATGCATTTCTTACTATATCACTTTTATTAAAATCTTCTACATTTTTTTTGACTAAATCATTTTCTTTTATTTTTCTATTCATTTCACTTTTTTTGTTTGCAACAGGACTTATAGAATATGCACTCCCATTCGATTCGCTTAAACTGCTTGAGAAGGCTGATTCTTTTGTTTTTGACTTGTTATAGCCAGAATTTCTTGAAGAAGTTGAAGAGTTTTCCGATGCGTTAGATAATTTTTTATTAACATTGTTAACTGTCATATTATTTTCAACTATTTGTTCATGTTCTTCACTATTATGAACATCTGGAGCAGTCTTTATTTCTCTTTTATTAATGTTATTAGTATTACAATTTTCAATCCCTATACTTGCGTCACTACCAACACTGCTTCGATTTTCTTCATCTTCATCATTCGATCCGTGAAATGCTCCAGTTGCATCAAAACTTCCCCCACTATCGGTAGGATTCTCAGTAGCCCATTCTGGTAGAAGATCTTCTTGCTCAGAATTAGTATTCCATTGGCCGGAACCTCCTACTGAATTGCTATTACCTGATACAATAAATATAAAATTAATGATTGTAGTTTTTTTATATATTAAATTAAATTAAATATTGATATTTTATGTACCCAAAGAATTGTGCTTGTTACTATTGAGAGCGCTATTGCCACTACTGGCGTTAGTTTGACCAAGATAAGAATGATGATGATGGCTTGAAAATGGACAACTATTATGACTTCCAACATTATTACGGTGTTCTATTCCACTAGTTACTGTATTACTAAATGATCTTTGCATATTCGTGGTAGTACCTGCTGTAAACATTTTGTTAGTTAACTAAAAATTTTATTTATAATAATTTTATACCGGTATTATTATCATCCTCTCTCCAACTGGTTGAACGACCCCATCTATAACTCGTACCGATACTACTTCCACTAGGATTATTTATGCAAGTATTTGCCATTACATGACCTCGCCAACCTTCTGCATTGGCAGCAGAATTTTCTTCTTCCATTCGTGTTCTGCGCCAATTATCCATATAATTATTTGAAGAACGATTACCTAAAGCCGCTCCCATCCCCAAAGGTGGGTGAACACTACTCCCCATCCCACCAGGAACAAATTCTTTTCGCGGACTTGAAGATGGTGATCCATTCCACTCATTACTATTGATATCATTATTTGTTGCACCATTACGTTCCGGCCAACCTCTTTCCCCTACTCCGCTATTTATATCATAAACTGCTGTCGGACGTTGATAGTTACCAATGCTCGTGTGAAGAAATGATCCGCGCGATTTTCCGCGTCCGCCTCGATCTATTGAACCTCCTCTAGCTGTTCCTCTTATTGAAGTTGAGCCACTAAATCCAACCGGACTTCTCAGAGACCATGGTCTTTGTTGCTACATATTAAAAATAAGAAAAAAGAATTTATTTAAATATTATTTCAAACTAAGATAAATTGAAATTTATCCATACTATTGATACTGGAATTGGAGCTTCATCTTCTGTACTAGGTGTTAACGCTAAAGGACATTGTAATTTTTCCACATATAATTTTTTATATGAAGGTAATATTTCTGGTGCTTTCATATTTTTATCATAAAGTGACAACATTTCCTCCCTACCGTAACGAAATTCAGCTAACTGACGTGGTCCTAGTGGTGCAGTAGTTGTAGATGAAGAAATATTTCCACCAATGAAACCACCGCCACCACTGCCACTATGATTATTATGACTATAGTTGGCAATATTATTTGAACTTAAATGTTCATTGGACATATTACGAAGCCATTCAGGTCCAAATTTCATTGAATCGGTCATTTTTATTTATTTTTTTTAAAGCTTTGTATTATCTGTATTATATTTAAAAATATTTTCTCTAAAAACAATTAAACATACAAAAAAAAAAAATGTTATTACAATCATATTTTACATATATAATTTTTTAAAATTAATTTTATTTTGTATCAAAATATATTATGTAAAAGCAAATGTTTGTATTTTATGGTCGATAAAAATATATACATATTTTAATATATTTTTTAATTATTTTACTTGACTTCAATTTTCTTATTTTATATTTTTTTTTTGTGTAATAATATAAGAAAAATTTAAGAACTATCTATAAAAACTAATAATTAACAAATTTAGCTTTTATTGATTTTATTTTAAGAAAATTTCTGCAGTGCCCAAAAAAAAAAAATTCATATATGCTTCATAAATATTATATTTCTTAAAATACAATATCAGGAAAAACTAAAAAGATTAAAAGGAGCAATAATTTTATATGTACATATGGATGTAAAAGCAATTAAAAACTCAAAATATAAAGATAAAAAAATATGTGGCACTTAGATGTAAAATTTTTTTTTTTTTTTAAACATTTATATTAAAAAATGTAAAGATGTTTTGCAGTTCAAATTAAAGTAAAAGTTATTAGGTATTTTAAATAAAATTTATAAAAATAAAAATACAAGAAATGTGATTAAAATGCTTACAAAAAGTGTTGACTTGACTGTCAAGTCAAATAAAGACGTCACGTATTATATTATTTTTTATTTTTATTTTTTTTTTTTTTTTTTGTTGTCACTATTTCTATTTTTGGTTTTTCTACTTTGTTTTATATTGCTTGCAATATAAAATCAGGTAATGCCATATTTTTGTTTTACAGCTTTTTTATTAGCACTTTTTTTCAAATAAAGAAATGGCACATTTTAATGATAGACATGTGCTTTTAACCAAAGTATCAAAAAATTATTACAAAAAAAGTTAACATTAAATTAAATTTTCAATATTTTTTTTATATTAAAGGTAAAATATTCAAAAAATAGGTATTATAATTTTAAATATGATTAAAGATAATTTAAACTGATTGTGCTATTACAGTTTTAAAATTATATATATGTACTTATATTTGAATTTAAATATTTTTTATCTAAATTAAAAATTACCAGTCCAACAATATATAATAACACACGAAAGAAAATATGAAATAAATATGCAAATTTTTTAAAAATTATTTAGACCAGGCATATGTACGTACATATATACTGTTTATATATATCCATATTAAAAAATATTTTTTTAGCATAATAAAAAATTGATTAAGAGCATTAGGCTTTTTTATTTATTAATTTTAAATACTAAATGCTTGGCATTACTGTTTTTCCATCAGTCTGTCAATTAAACATCTATGGTAGTAATTTTAAAAGTCAGCAATAAGTTAAACAACTCAGCCAGCTGACAATATTCTGTTTTTTTTTTTTTTTTTTTGTTGTAATGTTATCATTTTTCTTTTTCTTTTGCGTGAATTTTAAATTTTTTTCTCTTTCACTACAAAAAAAAAGAAAAAAATTTTATCACTTCCTTCTTATGTATGAAAACCAAAACAAAAAAAAAGAAAACATTAGGAAATTAGAAGACATACATGATCCTTGCGAAATTATCATTCTGACGATTTCACTAAATTAAATAAAACTTAGCAATTTAAATAAAATAAATAATTGCTTAATATAAAATTCAATCCAATGAATTTTTTTTTTTTATCTTTAATTATATATATAGATGATACAAAATATTATTTTACGTGCACATATTATATTCATAAGAAAGAGAAAGAGAACTTGAATCTAATAATAACCAACTACAAATATTTTTTAATTCTATTTCATATTATTATTAGTAGGTAAATTTTTTTTATCAAAATTATAGATTAATAATCAAAACACATTTAATTAATAAATTTTAATGATAAACGTTATAAATAAAAAAAAGGTGATTTTAAATAAATTTAAAACCAAATCTAATTAAAATTCTTAAATTAAATTTAAAAAAATAAGGAAAATAAAAAAAAAATCTACCAAATTTAATTAAAAATTTTTTTTCAATGTATTTTATAAATATCAACATTTGCCATATCATCAGCCATCTCTGTACTTTTATAGTGTTTTGGATAAATTTTGTTACATATTTCAATAGATTTCAGAGATTCCTATACCTTAAAAGAAAAACACAAGTTATTCTTAGAAATACGTAAAAATTTACAAACTGATATCCGGCATATCTGTAATATACAATTTAAGTAGAGAATGTAAATTCCATACATATCATAATATACTACTTACGACACATTATAGGAAAATTTGAAAATAATTTTATGATCATGATAATGATTAATGACGATTATCAATTGATAACAATATCTCGTTGAGTATATAAATACTTCTTTTTTACATGTATATATAAAATAAATATATATATACATTTATATAAGTAAATGTATATTTTGATCTATATTTTTATACATATATATTATTTTGGTACATATATATTGTATATATAGCTATGTTTTTTTTTTTATATAGGATAGGAATCCCTCTTCTAAACTATTAGTTTTGTCCATTTTTCTCTAAAAATGTCTTATTCGTTTATTTTTTTGAATAGTTAATTAGGTGAAATGATAGGGATGCTATTCTTTTAATATTGACATTCTTCTTAAAAGAATTCCCAAATATAAATCGGCACTTTAAAAAATAGTCAAACTAAAAACTTTGTGGTTACACGTAAATAAAATTTTTTTTTTTCTTATGCAGTATAATAGTTATTCCTTATACATACATATATATGAATTTGAAACTTATTTTTATTTTTTTCTTTATTTAGTCTTATTTTTTTTTTTTTTCTGTTTTTTTACTATTTTTTTTTTAACTCGCAATTTTTTTTTTTTTTTTTTTTTTATTAATTGGTTACTATGTAACTATTTTAGATGTCTAACTTAAATAAAAATAAAAATGAAATAGAAATTGTGATTAAATACCTTAAATTGAGATTTAAATAATCAATGTTATGCACTTTTCACTTTTTGATTCAAAGTAACAAAGCGTTTTTTAATTATCGTTTTATTATTCAATATACATAAAACAAAAAAAAATTCGAAAGAAAAATCACTTTCTGCCGTCGTATTACAATATGGCCGCAAGATAATTTATTAAATGGGAAATGGGATATTACTTACGTTAGCAACAGCTCAAAATTGTCAATGTTCATTATAAATGTCAAAATTTCAAAATTTTTTTATTGTTTGCATGTGTGTTGCATGTACAAATTTCTAAATTCTGCTGGATCCATAAACAAAATATGTATCAAAATTATCATAATTTTATTTGAAAATAATTTATAATAACATATTATAATAATTATAATATATTTTATACCCAAAATAAATTTTAAGAAAAAAAAAAAAAAATGGATGTAAATAGTTATTTTTATTTTGCTAAAAATAAAAGCTTATCTATCTATATGAATCAAATGCAAAAATATCAATCAGTTTTATAAAATTTTTACATAAAATATGATTCCAAAAAAAAAAATTGTTTTAAAATTATTGAAGAAATATTGAGTTTGAAACTCTGATCATCTTTTCTGTGAAGTTTAGTTTCATTAGTGGTGTAAAATGGTTCTGACACTTTTTTAAGCTAAAAATTTCCAGTGATATTTTTCCCCCAACTAGAATTACAGTTGTTGAATTAAAGTTTCTGATATATACTAATTTTGAATTATAACAAGCTCAAATTGCAAAAATTATAAATATTAAATCTTTATAATATTCTTAAGTGAATTTCGGGGTAAATGATTTCTATATTAAAAAAAATTCACAAAATTTATAAATTAGAGCTTTTAGTTAAAATCTGAACCATTTTGTTAACCATATTTCTTTTTCCCAAATATTCATGTATTTAAAATAATTGTTTTTATTTTTTTACTGAAAAATATATTCTATCACATATATAAAATATATATATATATATATGTATATAACTTATGCTTACTTATGTTTTATTATACAAACTATTTTGAAAATTTTTAAAGAAAATAATAAATGATATTTGACTGAAAAAAAAAATAATTTAATAGATTTGAATCACATTAATTGTTGTCAGATGAATGTGAACAGAATATTTTAGAACAAAATTTAATTTTTTAAATGATAGCTTGAAGTTGAAATATGAATTCAACTATTATAAAATTAAACTATTTAATTTAGAAAAAATATGAAGTTTTGATGAAAACATAATTTTTGTTGAATGTTTTGGGCAAAGTCTTTTACTTTTACTACTTATAAATAATTTTTTTTTTTTTTACTATAATTAGAATAATTGTGTAAATACAACAAAAAATTAAAGTAAAAACATATAAAATTTGTAAATTTTAAACGCGTTAACATAGTTTTACATCAGTTTGAAAAATGTGTACTATTCTCTTAATAATTCATGTCTGAATAATCTTAAAAA